>CABFOV010000632.1:106202-125711 GCA_902141375.1 Timema poppense | reverse complement strand
AAGAATGGCTATATATTTTTAAATATAGGGAAGAAAATATATTTTTATATATTTCTACAGTAATATAAAAACTAAATAAAAATGTCAAAATTTACTGTAAATATCATTTCCTAAGGTAACTCAGAACAATTATACTTTGACAGGGATTCTAGCCCTAGTCGTTTGACTTTGGAAGTCATTTTACAAAAAGCTAAAATATAAAAAAAAAATTGGAGCATGTGATAAAGTAGGCCTACATTAATGTTACACCAAAATATAATCTTGTTTTGTTTAATATTAGTTTAGTGTCGTCAATCTCAATGTTCTTGGGGTAAGTGCTCGCCTCAGAACTCGATGTTCGTGGGTTTAAACCCAGCTGCGGTAAACAAATTTTTCTTGAGCGATAAAAACCGCACAATTACCTTCAGAGGGAAAGTAAAGTCGTCGGCTCCATGTTTGATTGTGGCATATAAAAGAACTCTGGAAGGTATGTGAAAATACCTTTCACTCTCGCTTATAGAAATTCTTGTGTGATCATATAACCAGTCGGAGTGCACGTTAAATACCTCAAATAAATAGAAAAACTAAAAAGTTAAGTGTTATCTACAATAAATAAACTTTTAATTATTCAATATCTTTATTCTAAACATGTCCTGTAATAGGTGTCTCCTGGTTATAAGGACGTTTCAAACCATGGGTGCCGCGAAATAGAAGGTATGTATAGGATGTCACTTTGGTGAACAGTTTGAGGAGCAATATGATCACAGGCGACACGCACACTTGTTTTGTTTTTAAATTGTAAAGTGTTTAAAGGACTGGAATGAGTAAAAAGACAACATTTAAAATCAGGAGATGTATATTTTTATTACGTTAATTGCACTAACCATAAATCAGTAAAAACAAAGGAGGTATGAGTAGATTAATTAGTTGTTCCTAATATGCATTTGAGCTTGCAACCAGAAAAGAGAGTGGGAAAATTTTCCCCAAACTTTTTCCGGAAATGTTTAGTTTTGGAAATTTTTCATTTTTTGTTTGTTTTTGAAAGTGGTTTTCGCTTCAATTAAATTATCCTCAGGACGCGAATATCAGAAACGTTATAAAATTAGTTACAATAAAGCAATAACAGGAATTTCAGTTCTCTTATCACACTCGCATATTTGCTTTAGTGCTTGGTGGCTGAGTGTGTCACTAACGTTGGGTCATATATATATATATTTTTTTAATTTCAATTATTTTCTTGACAAGTCATATTTTTCTGTAAGACCACTTTTCTATTTTAATCTTCTTCCTAGATTGTACATTTTATTATTTGATTTAATTTAAACCTGGAAATAACTCTTTACTAACTAATCCTATCTAGGCCCCCTGAATTCCCCATTCTAGCTTAAAACTAATGCTGTTTATTGCATTTGCAGCCGTGTTTGTAAATGTTGTCCTTGTTTTCAAGCCAGTCTCCTTAGAAGGCGGTAATGCTGTTGGTTATATTGCAGCACCCTCTCAAACCAGCTGGTGGACTAGGAGGCACATCAGCTTCATGTCGTTTGTTACCAAGCAAGCCAGGACCATGATGAAGAACGGGATTGCTCCTCCCATCTCTCCCCATGTTTCCACTGTACTTGCGCAAGATGCCAGACGGAATATCAGGGCCAGGTCCAGGCCATGCACGGATCCCTGTACCCGTCGCAGTCCTCGGCAGGCTCCTTCAGGAAACCTAGAGGATCAAATCATCATTCATTTTAGTTCCCTCTCATCTCAGTCTTTTAGCTTACATCTTGTACATTCTAATGTTCCTATGTCTAGTATTTATTCCTGTCATTTTAGTCCTTATCTTTCTCTTCTTGTCCAACATTACTGTTCTCTCTTTGTCTCTGTCGTCCTTCAGTCTTTAGTACCTTTAGGTTATCTTCTTTGTGTATGAGTAATATTGATGTCACGACTTTGTCGAAGTACTCCCATAGGAAACTATTTCAGAGTATGAAGTACACTTGATGACCCTGAAGCATATGCTGTTATTGTGTCCTCAGTTCTTGCGTTGTAGGACACTCCTATACCCCATGCTCTGGTGGAGCAACTTCTCTGCAGTAGCAGAGTCTTCTCTGTCAGTCCTCCACCAAAGAGAAGCGCGTTGTACGACCCGTAACCCATGATGTAGTGGACAAGTCCTTGGTGGGTTGCAAATGTTTTAACTCCAGCCTTTCTTGGACATTCAGAAATAAGTTGAATGTTCTTTACCCATTTTTCATCACACCCATCTTCTTTGCCACTCACCAATCACGGCTTTTCTTACTTCTTAGAAGATGGTTACTCCTTCCCTGATGATTTCGACTGCTCGTAATATGTTCCTTTTCCTCAGACAGTTAAATGCACCTCTCTTCCACACTTACAAATCGAGCGGGAAAACACCTAGTGCGAAACTCAGTGTATTTGTTGATGTGGCCGAGTATAATCCAGAGAGCCTAAGAAGAACACCCTTCTCTTTTTCCTTAGCAGCCCGGCTGGCATCACCCTCTTGAATAAATATATATATTTATTTATTTATGACCTTATTCACAATCCTCTTAGCGTTTACGCATACTTGTACCATGTGGGCCTGAAAGTTCCGCTTTTCGTATAGTGTCAAACCTAGGTAACTCGTTGTTTTTATTCGCCTGATGACTTGACCGCTTATCTTCAGACTTTGATTCCTTAATAGCAGCTCCATAAACAGCACATAGGTGGTCTTCGCGAGTTTCATTTTTAGTTTAACTTTCTTACACCACGTATTCCTCTAGTACATGGTTATACTTGGTCTCGAGTTCTACTTTTGACTTTCCATCGAATATTATCAAGAGATCGTCCGCAAAGGCCACTAGTCACGCCGTTTCTGGGATCGACTATATTTTTAGTAAAAAAGGTTCTGACCCAACACCACAAAATACTGGAGCTCTTACTGACCATTGGGAGATATCCCTTGGTCAGTTATTTTATTAGGGACATTCCTGGACATCTCAGGATCACGTGTCTCCTCCTCCTGCAATATTCATGGAAACGGTGAAACAGATTTTCAGGATATATAATGTCACAAAGTATCTTAAAAAGTGCAGGCCACCACGAGTTGTCTACGAATATACCGACCGTATATTTTGACTGGGCTTCGTCTATGAGGCCTATATCCGTACTAATCACATCTTCTATGGATCTCCCCTTTTCGAATCAGAAGGGTCTTCTGTGCATACCTATTTCTTCTCTATGCTTCTGTAGTCTGGCACATATAACCTTTTCCTGAAACCTACTCCAAAATATCCAGAAAACATATTGGTCAGTATGATTTAGGAAGAAGTGGGTACTTATCTCCTCCCTTGCTCAGAATAACTACCTAGTTCTGTTTCTAGATGTTTGCTACTTTACCTTCAGGCACTCATTCATGAAGAGGGACACTTATGGAACAATCTGTTCCGCGATTTGCTGTAGCACCTCGACCATTATACCATCAGGCCCAGGTTCCTTGTTCCTCTTCAACTTTCCTATGAGCATCACGATATCCTCCTGGGCTACCGGATCCACGTCCATGTCATTTATGTAATAGTCCATCGTCAGTTATATTGTCCCCTTATGTGTATCGTCTTCGTCGTCATCAGTGTAATCAGGGAGCAATGTCTCAAGTAACAGACTTGCGGATCCATCTAAGCAGGAAGTCATTCTACCATCTGATTTGTTTAGTTGCGATCGTTGATGGAGGCCTTATCTCCCCGGTCACTAACTGGAAGTAGAATCCAACGGGTTGTTAGTTAGTTGCTCCTTCACATACCTCTTCCAACTTGCTTCTTTCACGAATACCAGACTTTATTCGAAGACCAGCTGCTTCCTCCAAGATGTTTACAACAGACGTTGACCCTCTGAATCTTCACATATATGTTAAAACTTCCTCGCTTATCCATGCAATCACTGCTGGTGGTAGTTCTAAAGTTTGTTGTTCACCTTGCTTTCCTCTCTCTGTGGGAGTATGTCTGTTCTCATAGAAGCTTGCAGAGTCTGTGTGAGCTGTCTCGCTTTCTTATTGACAGTGTCTTCATCCAATACCAGGTTGTTAGTACTAGCTATCTTCGAAGATTTTCCTAGACAACTTTCCTCAGGTTATAGCTTCTTACTCCTACATTTCTCAAATTTTCATTGTTTCAGTCATCAGCTCGAAACAGATGCGATTATAGTCACTGTTCATCACGTTATCTTTTACTTGGAATTTCTGCATACGGTTGGCAGTGTACTGTTGATTATAAACTGACCAAATTTCTATCGACCTTGAAGCTCCTGATAGTGGCGAGTAGCGAAGTCTGTCGGACAAAATTTAAATTAAGGAGTAGTTTCTATTTCCGGAATAGGTGGCGATCTGGATGGGAATAAGTGGAACTAAAGTTTTTAATAATCTTTTATAAATGATTAATTCAATCTATGCTAAGTAATTAAATCTCTTTGTACCTTTTTTATGTATGTAATTTTACCTTAATGTTTTTTATACCTTGTATTTTAAAAATGTCAAGTCTCCAAATATAATGCCATTGGTCCTTTTTTTATCTTGCGAACTTGTCGCTGATTGGCCTCACCAAATATCACGATTTCCTGTTCAGGGAGATGTACGCCGTTAACTCGGCCATTCGCTCTTTGGATTCAATTAACGTGAGACATAATATTTTGTTTTCTTCCTTCTTTTTAACTTGATTGAAGCATCGTTTCAAATTTAACATGCAGTTTTTTCCTTTTTGTTTATTCCTTGTTTTAGTATTATGAGGTAAAGTTTCCGTGTAGTTATATTTCTGATTATTACCTTTTAGGTTTTTATTATTTTGTAGTTTTTTGTATTGTAATGTAACGCTAAATTTGTCAACCACGAGACCTGGTTTTTTTATGTTATGGTTTTGTATCAGTCGGCATCCTATAGACCACGCGATTTAAAATGTAATCAAACAGGGGATTAGGTATGATGATTGAAGACTATTTTCTTTGTCTTTATTAATATTATTTTTGGTTCTCTGGTCTTCTACTGGAGACATCTTTTATAAATCCTTTTAACAAATCGGTAATGTAGTAAATGTAAATCTGTTATTCTTTGCCTTAAATTAACCTTATAAAATGTGTTTAATTTTTGTCTCGTAATAAATACTAAAGTGTTTTTTATAACTGGATTATGATTTAGAGATCCCTGTGGGAAACCACGTGTTTTGTGTAACCCTCTTAACCTCCATTTGTTTTGATTAATTAGTTACTTACGCTCTCTTTCAGTCTTGGCTAAGTTGAGTAAGGAGGGACTATATATATAAATTTTTCATTAAGATCAATAAGTGTTACTGGTTGCCTTTCAAAAGAGGCGATCAGTACAGCAGGTATGTGTGAAACTTTACCATTTTTTGGTGTAGGGTTCTTGTAAGAACAAAACGTCCAGTTCCTATACCTATGTGAGCTTTCAAATCTCATGCGTCACGGTCACACTGTGCATGGCAATTAATTGCCCTATTTTGATCTTATTATTTGATATTTCTTAGTATCCCCTTAAGGTTAATACGTGTGGGCATGGATGCGAGGACATGTCGCTTTAGGATCAAAAGCTGCTCGACCATGCACTTTCACTCACTGGATGTAGGTCCTCATTCAATACTTTATTTCTTTGCTCGAACATATTCTGTACTTTTACTCTAAGACGTATGGCTCTTTTGGCAGATTAACTGACTTCAATATGATTCTACCCAGTGCCCCAAGTATGGGGCTCAAGTATGTAACCACCTCTGCCATGCCCTGCCCTTATTATGTGCCTAAGGGCCAAGTTTAAATTTTGATGTTATCCAATCTTGACAATCAGAAGGTCTCCTCGAAGTTTTGTTATATTACTGCTGAGTCAACTTTCCTTTATTTTTCATGGGTTGTCTCTTCCTCCATCTTCTTGCACGGAGAAATAATAATGCTTGTGGTTTCTTCCTGTGTACCATCGTCTATTTTCTTGATGTTTTTCACAGCTGTTTTATTCTGTACTTTTTTTTCTCAAAATTTCAATTTTGGAGCATTACCAGATGTTTACTTAGTTTCCTAAACAGTGGAAGTTACTTTTTGTTGCTCCAGTTCCCACTCATCTGTTTGAGTGGAGGTCACCACTAGCATTGATTTTCTCTTCTTTTAGTGCACTTCAGCTCTTTCCTGGTTTCTCAGTCTTCGGCAGGAAGGTTTCCCTTTCTTGTTGGTCTTCTTTCCCAGTACTGTGTAGATGCTCTTTATGTCCTTCAAAAGTATTAGTATTAGTCCTATTTTGTAAGTTACGTCCTGTCTTGTGTCTATGTTAATGGTCTTGCCCATATTCGATTTTCTGTATAAGTAGGATAATTAGCATTTTGTGTATTGGACATTCGTTCGAGTTTGGTCTCTTGAATTTTTCTTTCCTCCTAGTTGAGCAAGGTAGGCATACTTCTTGTTTAGCCTTTGTGCATGTCCTGATCCCAATCCCCTCCTCACAACAATTTACGCACACCTCTACTTTCCTCAAATAGTGTTTGGCAATATGTCTCCGGTAGCTACATTTGTGGCACCTGGGACCACCAAGATCCTTTACGGAGTCTTCATTGAAGCATGTGTAAGTCCTGTTTTAGTAGCAGTTGTCGAATTTTTTGTATGACCTCAATCACATGATTGACGGACCAGGTCCAGTTTCAAACAGAAATTTAAAACCTTCCTTCGTGTGTTGCATTTTTATCTGCTCTACCACCATATTCGTAGGCACGTCAAAGATCATCACTAAGGCTTTTCATGTTTTGGTTTTCTCATATTTAGGTTTCGCCTTAAGAGTTTTTTCACATCTTTAGCTGTTACTGTCTCCATGATAAGCATCCTCTTTGCCGACAGTATTTTTCTTATTTTAATCTTCTCTTAATTAAGGTCAATCTTCATTGTGATTATACTTCAGATGTTGACGGCGTTTTCCCCGGTTTTAGACGATATAAATATCGTCGAGGTGGTTATGGCTTGCTCATGATAAATCCACTGCATCGTTTGCCTTTGCTTTGGTATAGCCACCGTTATCGCCGTATTAATTGTTGCAACTTTCCTAGTCTCTGCCTGCTCTTTCTCTTTCCTTAGTCCTAGGTTCTGCTTTTCTAATTGCAGGATTTGGTCCTCCTGGTATTCCATGGTCATCCCTAGTGAAATCATCTTCATTAAGTAGACCTGATTAATTCTCAATCCCCTTCTAAATTATCATTAGAAGATTGTCTATGAATTCTGAGATCCCTTTTAGTTTATTTTCTGCCTTCGCTCCTTTCTTTCTTCCTTCCTTCCCCTCCACCTTCTTCACCATTTATGTCACGTACGTTTTTACCTTAAGTTGCATCCATGATTGATTGATATAATTGGTTTGAGAGGACGTCTTTTACGTCGGACCACCTGCTCTGTCATGGACGGTGCATTGTTGAGTAGTCGCCCCTTTCCAACCTATGCTCAAAGCCAAGGGGTTTAATTGACTAGTGTGGGTTTCCCTGGACGTTGCCATTTAAGAAGTTTCCTTCGACTTGATAGTCACAATGGGTTTCAACGTACCTTCTTTCCTCAGTCACTCACAAAAAACAGGGAGGAGGGTTTCTCTTTCGTACTTCCCCAACTACTACCCCGATTTGGCACTCAAGGCAAAGGATCCACTCCTACTCAGGTGGGGTGGGCCCACCTTCTCAGAGATTAGACAATCTGGTTTAACTTTCGGGTTGAGACGGGCAGTGACCACTAATAAACTAGTCACTTCATCCCCTCACTGCCCCAAATATGTCTGTACCTCATTATTATAGTCAAAGCCTTAAATAATACCCACCTGGTACTCAAACAGTAGAAAATAAATAAAATAATATGAAGGCAGGCTTAAGTATTTACTAACAATTTTGACCTCCCCCTTCCAGCCATACAACACCCACCAATCATCCTAAAACGTCCTATTTGATTTGGTGCACCTTGACCCAATTCAGCTTCTTCCCCTACTTTGTAAAACGCAAAAACCACTATGGAACATTTTCTTTTCATCTCTACTAGTGATCCTTGCTCTAATATGTATAGTGAACTCTCAATTTATGGGATAACACAGGGTAGAAAAGCCACAGTTAATTATTCTAAATCACGGTAAATTAAAATAAACTTTATTTGTTTAGGCTAGTTACAAATTGAACAACTGAAATAGGTACATCATATTTTTATCTTTTTAAGATTCATTAGTTTTCCCCACTGGCAAAGAAACGGTTCATTTGTATCTCAAAAGTATTCTTGCCCTTTCAAACACATTCTACGGCCGCCATTGCATGCGATATGCTAGGGAATACTAGAGGACTCCAGAAGGTTGCGTACCGTTTGTAGTAAGAAACCAAGGGAAATACATTAGGTTATTATGCAAGTCAGCCGATAATCCCCTGGTTAGCTGGGGTTCACTTTACTGGCTTGTTTGATATCGTTGTGCACTGCATACACCATACTAGGCGTCGTACCAGATGAAATACCTCTTTGCTCAACTTACTCGTCTGTTAAAATCACAAGGTTTATACTTAAGGATATTTTGTAAATTTTGTGCAAATCTACAGCTCAAGATCTTATTTAAAGGTCTCGACCACTTTTTTTATGACGTCAAGAGCCATGTCATAAGTGTCCGTTCATTCCCCGATTAACGTAAATCATTTATATATGGATTTCATCTTGACTAGTTCAATAAATGAAGCCATGCAGTAGGTAGGCTTGAGATTTTTGGACGAGTTATCAAACACCAACACTATCAAGTGACGCCTAAAAGTGGAGATATTGGTTTTATTGTGAAAAATGGGCATTTGAACCACCTTTTAGAAAATACACGTTTTTTAGGTAAACAATGATTACATTTTACTTGATTGTTAAAGTTATTTTATAAGTATTGATAATATATCTATCAAAAGTGACATACGGATTATATTACTTGGCGAATGAAATAGTGAAGAAAGATTAGTAGCTTTTCTAGCTGTCAGATACGTCCATTCGTAGGAAAATTGGGATATAAGAGGCTTCATCACTGAGTGTACATGTCATTTTGAGAAAGCCCCCGCATCTTATGATGCCTCACGGAAATAAGAACACAAGCAACAAAAGACTAATTTTTGTGAAGAGGTGGCGAGTACAAGTTTTGCTAATTACGGTATTGAGTTAGGGATAAGGAAAGTTGAGTTAGGAGTAAATGTACCAGCATTTGCGTATAGAAAGCGGAAAACCATGTAATAGGAACCACTCTCTGTTCATTCTACCAGGATTTGAAACCCGATCTCCCTGTAATCTGCAGTTTAGTCTAACATGAAAGTGACGCCTTGGACTATGCGGCCACCGAAGCAGGTGGTACAAGTTGTCGACCGATGATAGGTTGATTAATGTTGACTCGTGTGTTGAGCGAGCGTGGGACCGAAGGTCAGGCCACCGTGTGGTCACAAGTTAGCAAGTTGATGAGCACTGTGTTTGATGGAGGAGAGCATGTTGGCCGAACAAAGTTTGAACGAGTTGAGTCAAGTGAAGTGTACGAGGACCAGTTCTGTTCAAGAGGAACAGCTGTTGACATGTTCACTCAGCTGGCAACTTAGTAGGCCTACATCCCGCCTTGGCTGGGAACAGCCTGAGGAGCCTTAGTTATGGGCCGGGTTAGGTTGGCTGCAAGGAGAACTTGACAGTTCACGTTTCCTGAGACTAAATAACTTCCTATTACTAGTATTTGGGGTTGAATGGTCTAAATAAACCGCTCCTCTGCCAATACACTGGATTTTCGGTAACGGGAAGGGCGGGGTTCGAATCGCAGTCCAGTTTGTTTATAAATGGTCTCTTCCTATCCCTTCACGCAAATACGGGTGAATAGTTTCCTAATCATTTTATTATGAAATATATTATGTTTCACTATGTATAAGAACTCCATGTTGTGAGCCAGCAAGCTAGCTAGATACCGACCGAGCTGCTGCCGCCATTAGCGATGATAGTGCCAACATTTGAAGGGAGAGGGTATCATGTGTTCAGCACAACGAACCCTACGGTCGTTATTCTCAGTTATCTAAACTAGAACTGCTACTTCCTTATCTAAGTATCTCCTTATTTGTCATCACAAGGATGAGTTTTGTCACTATTACAGACTCACTGGTTCACAGATAAATTTTGGAAGCGCCAGGGGTCGAACCAGGGACCTCTGGATCTGTAAACAGGAACTATGACCATTAAACCACAGAGGCGGTCCATTATTTTAACCTTCTATGAACCCTCATAAAAAATGTCTAACCCGATTTTTTTACGACGAATATTTATGAAGGCCATTTTATCTTACTAGAATCTTACTATATCAGTATATTTAGTATGATTTTGGTAGGATAAAGCTTCCAGAAGGTTCTTCGTAAAGAAATCAGGCTATTCTGGTGGATAAGAATGATACTTGGAATTTAAATTTAAACTTAACCTACAGGGAAACACCTAAAATATAAGCTTGTATTAATGCTCAATTTTATACATAGGCATATTTGAAATATTAAAAATACCTACATTATCGTAGACACAACACATTCTAGCCCGCATGGTCAAAGGCGCTACTCTTGCTATAGACTAGACGCCGATTCCGGGGAGATCGTAGTTCTATCCCAATTGGATAGACTGAGGGTGGGTTTTTCTAAATGGTTTTCCACTGTCTCTCTCCACGCAAATACGGCGGATACACTTCCTCTAAGTTCAACATTCCTCATTCATAACTCATTAGTGGAATTAGTAAATAAGCGTATAGCCCCAATGGGTAATAAGTCATGGCGCTAATTTTTTTTAAATAAATCAACAAAAGTCCTCGTAGACCATTTTTTGGGGGACATTCTTAATTCGGACAAGGCAAGGGAAGCTAAAGTCAGTAAAGAGCCAAGATGGCTGCCAGTCTAGACAAAGACGTAATGGATAACATATGAGCGTTTGTTCGCATGAATAGTAACGCTTCCCAACGAACTCTCTATTGTATAAAAATTGTCTTCGCACCAAGAGCGGAGAGTTTTTCAGTAATGATTTACAAGTTAACAATTAAAACTATAAACTTTCCCGCTCAAAATATAAAACTTATAGTCAAAACAAAATATCATTTTCTCACTATAAAAGATGTATTGCGTAAAAGTTGTATTTTTCTAACTCAAAGAATTAAAACTATTGTTAGGTCGTAGAAACATGACCAAATACTACACTCTCAACTCGATTCATTTTGATAATTATTTTCAAAGTAAGGCATTATGACAAATAATAATCATAGGGATTAATTAAACAAAAGTGTCGATACATTTTATTCCAACGGAGGCGGTCGGGGCAAAAACATGATAACCCTCACAGATTCATATGGGATAATTCCACTAGTTAAACTCTATAAAATATGTAAACCAATAAATAAATAAAATATTCTAGGTCTTGACTGATTATAACAACTTTTTAACTCAAGGGGTACACTACCAGAAATCCATGCTGACATTTTATCGTATTTTTACCCCAACAACCCCCTCCTCCTCCCCTCCAACCGATCAATGTATTCAAGTGGAAGGTCATGTTTGTCACTTTTTGAGTGAGAAGATATAATTAGCTAACTATGGTGAGGAGGATATAGTTGGGAATGTGCCAAAAACATAAGTTGCATCTTAAACAAGATTTTAATGATTGGCAGGAACGAGTTTTCTATAGAAATATATCTTTGATTTGGTTTAATTAATGCATAACGCATAGCCAATAGCAAATAGAATGCAATGCGCATAGTGCGCAAGAAGTTGAAACACGCTATTTTCAACTATGGCATTTAGCCTATAGTCAATACATATTACATAGTTAATAGTGCACAATACATATTACATAGTTAATAGTGAACAATACATATTACATAGTTAATAGTGCGCAATACATAAAGTTGATTTAACTTAAAGTTATGTGTTATGCATGGAACTTAGCAGTCCTTGTATCAGCCAATGAGAATGCGAGAAGCTCTAGCCAATTAAACACCAGAATACACAGCAGACTGAAATTAGTTTCTGTGTTAATGTTTGAACTGTCTTGCACCAGCAGCAGCCATATTTGTTTGTTACTAACATATTTTGTTTGTTTTTGCGTCAATGACTCAATTGCATAGGCCTATATGATGGAAAATAAAGGATAAAGGGCTATAATAAATGTGTGATTATGTTATTGTCAAGCTGGTCTTCATCACATTCAGGAAAATAATAAAATTAGAACCAAATAAAATTAAAATTTGATTTAATAGTACTTTACACGTACCAATTGAGTTAATTTTAAGTTTCAAAAGATACAATTTAATTAGGTATTGTAATAAAAAAAATATATATATATATATATATAATAATAATATAATAATCTTATAATATAATATAATAGAAAAATAGTTTTAAATAAAAAAATAATATTTTCTTTTTATCTATTTAATTCGTGTTTTTGTTGGGCGCCACCCCTGGTATCTAGGGGAAAAATAATAATCAAAAAGGAACAACACATTTACCTCGGCTATAAACTCAGTGGCACGACTCTCAACCTCGAGACCACTGGGTGAACTTAAAACTAAAAAAGAACATGAACAATTTAGATTTAAAAAAAAAATGGATTGTTGAAAAAAATGTAATTAGGGCTACAAATAAAAATAAATGTATAAAAAAACAATTGTTGGAACTTTATGAATTTATTGTGGTTTCCTTTTTGTCCACATCCAAATCCTACCTATGGAATTCCGGTTAATTATAATTCTAATTTAATAAAGTATAGCACAGTATTGTTGAGACCAAGAAGAGAAAAAATATATATACAATCAAAATAAATCAATAATTAGACATAACATATAATGTTAATTATTTTGTTGTATTAGTCTGTCCTTCTGGAAATAAGAGTTCTGGTTTATTAAGAAAAGAGAAAAGAAATGATTACAATAATCATTAATTGAATAGTTGGTTTGACCTCACCCATACTGAAAACACCATCTTCATAAATTTTGTTTCATTTGAAATTCTTCCACAATTTAAATAAACACAAACATTGCAGCTCTTACACACTCTCTTAGTTTCCTTTATTTACTAATTTCACTTCAATCTTTCACCTTTTAACCACTATAAAAATAATTTAAATTGGGAGCCCACATTCATTTGGCTCCATCTTGGACCACCAAACCAGGAAGAAGTCTTCCTACTATTCAAAACCTTCTAATCTTTTTTCAAATTTAAAAATGTTCTATTCCAAGTCCAAAGAGAAAACAAACTATGTATAAATAAAAACGAAAATGAATTGTTGGCTATAGACTAGTGATAAAATAAAAATGAAATGTAGGTTTAATATAAGTATTTAAATATAGCCAATTGAATAAGAATAATGTTTTTAATAAAGAATAAAATGTCTATTTCCTTCTGTCAAAATTAAAAATCGCGCTCGTTTTTATTCCTTCCAAATCACGAAGTTCACTCCTCACTCGTTTGATAGCGCTGCCCATGCGTTAAAACAAAGATGGCCGACCTTCAAAATAACTAGTCAATTACACTTCTTAAAAGGATAATTAATATGCTTAATAAAAGGTAAGTGTTCTTCCTTAAATCATAATTCCTTATTTAAATTATTTAAAACAATGTTTTACGTTGTTCCCTCGGTCCTTTTACTTACTTTAATATATGTAAACATTGTTATTAGTCAGGCTGGGAATCAGCTGATTAACTTCGAAGATTTCACGGGAAATAAAATAGGAAATTGTTCACAAAAATAAAAAAAACAAGGAAATATAAGGTAGGGTGGCAAATAACATCATAGTATAAAGTTGTTTTTAATACTCTGTCATTAATCAATGGTAAAATAACCACTTACGCTAGTAAAACAGTATGTTAGTTATGTAGCAACATTAATTTATTACTAATTTAGGCTTCGGTGATTCCTCAGTTAAGAACTGGAAGCTTTTCGGTTTCTATAAAGTCGATTCTTAGTTGTATGAGCTAAACAATATGTTTTGATAAATAATACGAGATAAATATAATTAGTTGCATGCTTAAAACAGTGAATTTAGGTTTAAAAGTGTTAGCTTTACTAAATATTGTATTTAGATTATTAAGAGGTGATTCACATGTGACTATTTAGTAGTTAGAAACCCACCTCGGTGACGTAGTTAGCTAACGCGCTAGTTTCGTGTTGAGCTAGACTGCCGAGGACGGAGAGAGTGATGTTCGAATCTAGCTCGGGTGAACTGGGTATTTTCCTAAATGGTTTGTCACTCACCCTCCCCGCAAATACGGGTTCACTTTGCCTATATTTAACCTTCCCAATTCCTAACCCATTAGTGTAATTGGTACATAAGCGTATAGCCCAAACGGGTTGTAAGACGCGGTGCTAAGTATTATTATTATTATTAGTAGTAGTAGTAGTAATAATAGTAGTTAGAAATGTCACATATGTATCGGGGAGGACCCAATTACTTTGTTATATCCATAAAATCATAGTTGTAAATGTTTCAAGTCAATGCTTTAGATCGGTGCGTGAGGGATATTGTCAAGTTTGCGAAAGGACCTACCATACATATAAACAAACACACACGTGTGTATATTTAAACTGTGAAGCGATTCCTTTCGACAATAATTCCCAGAGCTCTTCCCAATCAAGGCCGTAGCCAGCCAGTAATTTGAGGGGGGATTTGGTGGGCACATCCCCCAATTGTCGGAGGCTAGAAAAAATTCTAAATGATAAACTCCTCTAGAAGCTCGCTGAAGTGTTTTTTTTATGGTAACACAGCTCCCTAAGTTGTACTTGTATATTAATTTTGATATTGTTTGAACCATAAATAAAGCGATATTTATTTTGTTCACAAAATTTCGGGAGGGAAGGGAGGGGGTTTGAACCCCCTAATAACCACTTCCCTCACTATGGCCTTGTTCTAAATAGAGGATTAGCCCAGGTCAAAAATCTCAACTTTTAAAAATATTCAAAAGGGAAGCCGCAATTTCAGAATACAACCATTTATTTTGACAGCAATTTATCGAGATCTACCAAACGGATTTTAATATAGCATTTTAATAAAAGCATTTGCCTCGATTAGTATCTTATTATCAAAGTTTATACATTTTTAATACCGAATCCGCAATATATAATTTACACCATCGGTATGGACGCTATTATAGGACTATTTAATATAAAGTCGTAAAAAAGGAATCAAGGGATTTAAAAAGATGAGGACCATATTTGTTTAAAAAATATGCCATGTATATGTCACGCAAAAAAAAAAGTGATTAATAGAGAAAATATAGTAAAATAATATAAGGAAAGAGAAGAAAAAGTTTCAAAACAAAACTATTTAAAAATTCCCTTTTCATTGCTAGTTTAAGGTAACTGTGCGTTACGGCAAGTCAAATAGTACCTAAAAGAACATTAGTTTCAGTCAATTTGAAGAAACAAAATATTAATATCAAGAAAAACCCTGCTCGTACAGACACACATATAAATCATTTTAATTTGCAATTTATTTCGACTTTCATTGTTGATTTTAAATAAATTTAGAATAGTGATTGCTAATCAGCAATACTTCAGTACAAATTTGGTAGAAGTTTCGTTCTGGAAGGTTTTTTTCCTATTAAAATTCCACTTAATAATAGGCTCCTGGTAGGGAAAAAGACCTTTAAGAACGGACTTTATACAAAAAAAATCAGGGTATACTTTTTTCCCTTTTCTGGAAAATTATATGCATCACATGTTAGATAGGAACTTTAATTGTGATTGCAAGCGCACCTAACTTTTGGAAAATAATACTTGCAAATAAAACTCTTAAAAAAAACTTAAAAGTGGGTTTCATTGCGCTAACGATGCTCAATTATAAATATTAATTCATCTATCTTGAAAGAGAAATACTTTTGGAAGGACTTGGTTAAAAAAACTAGTACCCATGTTCTGTCGGACAACAGGACATTGCCCCATAAAACAGTAAGTATGGCCACCCTAATTATAGGCTATGTGACCACCATTACAACCAGAAATATAGGCCTAGTCTGGTAATGGAAACATACAATGTATCAAAGCTATTATTTCTGTATTTTTTCCAATTGCAAATTTTTAAGGAAACTTTTAATGTCTAAGGGCGTACCTATGAGATGTGTCTTTTTTTGCATATTTAGGCAATTGTAATTTTTCATAGTTTATATACTATACATTCTCAAACGACGTGTATTTTAATTAATTAAAATAAAACAAAATGGTTATTTTTAAAACATTATGTTAAAAAGTTAGGCGCTCTTATTGATCTATCCAACTATGATTATAATCGTTAATGCTGACATTTATATTTTAAGTATACTTGTACAATTCATATTTATAGTTGACTTCCAAAATAAACACAAAATGAAGAACAAGTTGAGGAAAAAAAAAAAGTTTCCATCAACTATTTTATAATTTTTTTAAAAAGTGTTCCTAAATGAATTTATCATAATAAATATAGGGGCCTATATAATATTTAAATGTGTCCTCAATGAATAAAATGATTCTCATAAACGAGCCAACGATTCATTTAATTTGGTTCACAGACAAATCATGGGGAAAACTAAGACTAAAAATCGTTCGCTTCTTTATGGCTCCTAAAATATATTAATTTTAATTTCGCTAGGTTTTTCAGTAGCTACCAATGCTAAAAGGTTCCCCAACCTTGCTCTACACCTCATGGATATCATGTCAAATGCGGACTCCTTAAAGTAATCCGACCATCAACATTTTGTTGCACTATTTTAATAAGTATATAATTATAAGATATAAATAGCGAGTCAATTATTGCAAATCATTACAGTTAACGAGCTATAAGGGGTCAAACTTGCTATTGTATGTCTCTAATGTACCATTGTTAAGGCCTAACGTAATTAATGTATGAGAGTGAAAGTTGTCGTTCATATGAGGAGCACAGTATGACATATTAATATTATTAACTATTTCATATTGTGCTCATATGAATAACTAGTTCTACTAGATTTCAACCCCATACATAGATTAAGTTAAGAGAATAACAAGTTTAACCCTTTATAACTCATAAATTGTACAAATTGATTTATATTATGTCCAAGAACAGCTTGGTCACTGACATGAAGCTAGTTTGTCCCCGCAGCTGACCGATAATGCAACAAACAGGTCTGACCGTTTGGAAGTAGGTCCTATTGTTTCAAAGGGGGTGCATTTTGTTTGATGGACATAATGATGGCACATGGTTAATAAAATATTAATGGAGTATTTATTAAGTTCACTACACTAAAATTAAGTCCACACCCAGCAGAACTAGGGGGAATCGATTTTAAACAGTCTGCTTGAGGTTTAAAAAATTCTGGAATACTTCTTCCTCAACAGCGTTGTCCAGAAATTAATTCAATGTTTATTTTTAATTATATTCTGAAGTGACTGCAAAGGTTGTATACGGACTAGTTGCCAAATGTCGCTTCCTTATTACTCGGCCCCATGTCTAAGGTCAATATTTCTAAATCTTCAAAATTTTGGAGTATTCTTCTTAACAAACACTACACAAATTAGAATGGCAGCGAAACAGAAACATCCAGCTCATGAATTGTCCATTTTTATTGCTAGGAATTGCAACAGATTCGATTTAATAATCGGTGTCGCGGATTCTCAGTAATTTTCACTCCATTGAAGCTACTCTACTTTTACTCAGCTACTTTTACACTTTATTTTAGTTTTACCCCTGATCTGAATTTTCTTGATTCAATATTTCATTTTGTACGACGTATTGTATGTTATATTTTACCTTTTAAAGCACCAGGGCGGCGCGGCGGCCCGGCTGGTAAGAAAGTCATGACGCCGTCCTGGATCGACTACAGCACTGCCCACAAGCTTATATAATCATTTGAACGTAAAACTACTACACAAAGTTTGTCATAAAAAATGTAGTTACGTTTTAAACTACCTTATTTCATTGTAGTTATAGAACTTTCATGATTTCTGAAACTAATATACAAGCTAAGAGCCAACTTAAAAAAATATCGTAGTCTTGGCAGAATGCAAAACAGCATGTGCCATAGCTACATATTTTAATATATTAAATATTATATTCGTATCTGTACAATAGTACTCGTGAAACTGGATTGTGTATTCTTTAATATAAATGTTTCTTCACCTAAGTGTGGTATGATACTTCACTATTTTCCTGTTTTATTGACCAGATATACGTTTTCACATAATAACATTGAAATAAATCATTTAATCTGTCCCCTCACAAACAAGAAGACGACAAACCTGAGCGTCACGTTATGGTCCCTTGCAAGGGATGTGTTTAGTACCATCCAGTATAATAGAGAGAACACTGGTTAGGACCGGCTGTTATAACACCCATTTTTTTGGTGATGTAAATAAAAAGTGACTGTGTGTGTATATATATATTAGTAACCACTGCACACACAGTAGAAAACCTATAAATTCACGAGGATGATTGGAGTTTCGTTGGGAGAGAATATTTATGACGACATCCCGGGGGCTCTTGGCCTTTAAAATGGGTGTTCGTTTGTCGAAATATATTCGTAATTTAAATTACGGGAAATAGACTTATCAAATGAAGGTGAGGGAAGATTGTTTCCTCGCCCTGCCAAAGTTAGGTGTGATGTTGGGCGAACCTTGACGCGACTACTATCTATATTCATGTAGACCTACCTTGATATTAATCTATCGTGACCTATATCTATGCTCGTGTAGACCTACCTTGATATTAATCTAACGTGACCTCTATGCTCGTGTAGCCCTACCTTGATATTAATCTATCGTGACCTATATCTATGCTCGTGTAGACCTACCTTGATATTTATCTAACGTCACCTCTATGCTCGTGTAGACCTATCTTGATATTAATCTAACGTCACCTCTATGCTCGTGTAGCCCTACCTTGATATTAATCTAACGTCACCTCTATGTTCGTATAGACCTACCTTGATATTAATCTAACGTGACCTATATCTATGCTCGTGTAGACCTACCTTGATATTAATCTAACGTCACCTCTATGCTCGTGTAGCCCTACCTTGATATTAATCTAACGTCACCTCTATGCTCGTGTAGCCCTACCTTGATATTAATCTATCGTGACCTATATCTATGCTCGTGTAGACCTACCTTAATATCAATCTAACGTCACCTCTATGCTCGTGTAGCCCTACCTTGATATTAATCTAACGTGACCTCTATCTATGCTCGTGTAGCCCTACCTTGATATTAATCTAACGTGACCTCTATCAATGCTCGTGTAGCCCTACCTTGATATTAATCTAACGTGACCTCTATCTATGCTCGTGTAGACCTACCTTGATATTAATCTAACGTGACCTCTATGCTCGTGTAGACCTACCTTGATATTAATCTAACATGACCTCTATGCTCGTGTATACCTACCTTGATATTAATCTAACGTCACCTCTATGCTCGTGTAGACCTACCTTGATATTAATCTAACGTCACCTCTATGCTCGTGTAGCCCTACCTTGATATTAATCTAACGTCACCTCTATGCTCGTGTAGACCTACCTTGATATTAATCTA
>CABFOV010000632.1:5752-104915 GCA_902141375.1 Timema poppense | reverse complement strand
GGGGGGGGGGGGGGGGTGGAAGTAGCAAACGAGAACATGCGCAGTCCCCCTTGACAATATATTTCGCGGTACAGTCCAATTTTCATAAGGGCCGTTTAAAAAATACAAACATATTTTTTGTCGCAACAATGTTACTATTTTACTTTGCTATTAGTGTTATTAAAAATGGGTGTGACACCTACCAATCACATAACTTGACATATGAACACATAAACGTAAATCTGGTGGTTTTTCTATACAATGATTTGGTAAGAAGTTCGTTCTAAATGATCTTTTCTCTTATAAAAATCGTAGTTATTGTATTTTTACCAAAATCAGCGTATAGTTGTTTAATACACCCCTCCCCATGAAAATTGGACTGTAGCTGAGTGAGAAGAGGAGCCGAGATCTGCGTCCAACCTCCCAGCCGAGCTAGCCGTAGATTTGAGAAGGGATTAAGATATAATTTTAGAAGGAATGTACCCGCATTTGTGTGGAATGAAATAAATAAATCATATTTGGGAAAAAACAGCTTGTTATACCTGGCCAGTATTCGATTTCCGGCAAATCTGAAAGATACTACCGACTCCTTTGTCCGTGGGCCCATCAATGCAGGTGGCACAATAATCAAATACGGGTTTAATCATGGTAGAACTCTAGCAGGAGTTGGTATTAAAAGAGGGTAGTTATGAAAAAATGCACCCGAATTTGCCTCGAGTAAAAATAAAATTAAGTTTAGTGAAAAAAATCGCACGGGATTAAAAATTGAGTTCCTACGATCCTACCTCTTGAATCAGAGCTAAGCAAGCCAGTCTGACACGCTGGCGCTGATCTATTTTTGGCTGTTGCAGGGGTGGGCTAAAGACAAACCTAAATCAGGAGTGCCGAGTTTACAGAAAAAATAGAGAAAGAACAGAACGTGTTGCTTGCTACTGATATTCACGGTCGATATTATCGATATTGTTTATTCACGATGTTTGATGGTCTTGGGGCAAAATTCTCGCCTCAGGACCCGATGTTCGTGGGTTCAAACCCAAATGAGGTTGACGGATTTTTCTTGAGCAGTAAAAATCCGCAGCGCAACTTCCTTAGGAGGGGAAATAAAGCCATCAGTCCCATATTGATTGTGAAATGTAAAAGAACCCTGAAAGGTATGTGAAAATACCTTTCCCGGCGAAATGATAACCCTTTCGCTCTCACTCACAGAAATTCAGTGCGGTAGGGAAATCACCCCACTTATTGAACTCCCTTAGTGCATGTGATCTCTACCAGATGGTGCAGGTAGCACTAACCATTATAAGGGCCGAGTGTGTATACCGAGCTCCGGATAGATATAAATCACAGCAAATCAACCTCAGGGTTGTTGACTTAAGAAGATGTTTGATAGGCATACTTTTGTTGCCAGAGTGCTGGCCATTAGCAAACTAAATTACCTATACTATGGTAACAGGATGTGGAGTGTGTGTTTGAAAAATGTCCCCAGCATTTACCTAAATAAACAATGGGAAATACATCACAATGGAGTGAAGCAAGGTAAGCATGTCTTTAGTAGGATTCTGCCAGCCAAGAAGGTTCTTCCCGAGTCCTGCCGTAGCTTTCATGGTCCCTCGTCTACATACTCCACAGGCTTCGGATCCATATCCACGATGTATCGCACCACCCATTACGAAATTATAACACTTGGTCAAAATAAGCTATTTCGGCCCATTCTATAAACACAATCAATAATATGTTCGTTATTTTATTTGTTGTATAGTGTTTTAAGTTAGAATAATGAAGTCTCGATATATTAAAGTTTTCTATGAACTATTATTAAAGGTAGATAGATTAAAATACAATAAGTTTAGAAAATGGGGACCGTTTTATATAGGCCCCATTATGATTGATATATTTATTTCGACTTTCAAATCGATGCTCAATTATGTATATATCTGTGATTGGTTCTCCTTAGCCATCCGTAGCTATAGTAAATGATAAATGACTCAAATATAAATGGACATTGATCAGATTCTACCAAGCAATAAAACCAAAACTAGAAGCGTCTGAACTAACAGGATGGTAATATAGCAGTAATAATCTTCTAGATCTATATTGTTTGAAGACATTGCTTCCAGGGCGCCCAAATACTGAATAGCACCCTAGATGGGTAAGGAGGGACGCAAATTAATCCCAGCGTGGAGTGTTGTGTTGTCTTGTCCCCGGAGACTTGGAGGGTGTATAGTAAAATGTTGGAGTAGGAGACAAGTGGCAAACCCGACACTTCGCTCCACCAATATTGCTTCAACAGGGAGGAACAAACTGCACTGAACTATCAGTGGAGGCTCTGAGGAAGACAGGAGTGGAACTGAGGAGAGGAGAGAGACTGAGAAGGACAGGAGAGAGACTGAGAAGGACAGGCGAGGCATTGAGAAGGACGGAAGAGAGACTGAGAAGGACAGAAGAAACATTGAGAAGGACAGGCGAGAGACTGAAGACAGGAGAGAGACTGAGAAGGACAGGAGAGGCATTGAGAAAGACACGAGAGGCATTGAGGAGGACAGGAGAGAGACTGAGAAGAACAGGAGAGAGACTGAGGAGGACAGGAGAGAGACTGAGGAGGACAGGAGAGAGACTGAGGAGGACAGGAGAGAGACTGAGGAGGACAGTAGAGAGACTGAGAAGGACAGGAGATGAGACTGAGAAGGACAGGACAGAGACTGAGGACAGGAGAGGGACTGAGGAGGACAGGCGAGGCATTGAGAAGAACAGGAGAGGGACTGAGAAGGAAAGGAGAGAGACATTGAGAAGGACAGAAGAGGCACTGAGGACAGGAGGGGCACTGAAGAGGCTAGGTGTTTAACACGTACCTCTGTCTTTACCCTCAGTTCCCCTCAAGTAATCGCCCTCTGTCTAGAACCACTTTGTGCGACTTCTGCAACGTTTAGGTGCCCGAACCGTCAACATCGCGACCACCTACTGATCCAAAAGTATCCCGGCATGCTAAAAAAATGTTATTGGTGAAAACGGGCTACTTTCTTTCTCCATGATGAGTTAAAGAAAAGGCGACTGGGCATTTACAAAATGATGTTAGTTTTAAAGTCGTTTCGTGTTATGATGGTTCTGTAAGGGCATGCTTAGCACCTCTAATAAAAACAAATCATAAGCCTCGAAACAAACAGAATATGAAATTTGGTATTCTTGAGATTATGGTAGCTATTTTTTATTTTTGCCAGTGAGAATTATTAAAATACATATTTTCAATACATTAAATGAGAAATAAACGTACAATATTATAGAATGGTAAATTATCATAATCATATTAAGCGTGGTAATTTATGCTATGCTAGAAGTAAAGGATTGTTTGAGTCGTCCTAGATACTGTGTGCCGGCCAAAGCCGACTAATTTTTTAGATTAGGACATTACGAATCATACTGTAAAACTTATTAACTTAATAACCAGAAGCTATCAATTTTTCAAACATTTCTAACACCTTCTTCAGTGGTCGCATGGTCTAAGGTGTCACACTCATGTTAGACTTGACTACCGATGTACTCAGGGTAGTTTTCCCAAAAGGTTTTCCACTCTAATTCCCCATAAATGTGGATACACTTCCTCTAAATTCAACCTTCCTCACCCCTAACATATTAGCGTGATTAGTACATATGTGTTTAGTCTTAAAGGGTAGTAAGACACGGTGCCAGAATAAAGGTTCTCTCCCTTTCCGAAATTCAATTCAAGATAAATGTCTGTAAAAAGTCCAATTTTAATAGGAAGACCCTTAATTAAAAACTAGGAAAACTATATGTACTTTCAAATACCCATCCAGTATTCATACGTCAAGTGGTGTTATTTGCAGCTGTCACTTTCGATATTTATGATCTATAAGTTACTTATAAACTAACAATAATAATATATTGAAATGTTTTCAATGGTGACATTTAAAAAACATACATGATTGATTTTCAAAACGGCTCTTTCTTACCTTTTTACAATACGAGATGGATTGGAGTGCTATTGGGCAGTTCAAAGTATCGGTTACTCTGAATTTCAAAGCCCATGTGGCGGGTCAGCACGTAAACACAAAACAAATAAAAATTTTAAAAGGCTGAAAATGTAATCTCATGTTATTATTGTTGTATTTTGTTAACAAACACGATACACTATTAGAGTGACATTGGTACAAATAGATGGAACGATATGATAATATGGTCAGTTGGTCTACAGTTATATTCTTAGTTGAATCACATCACTTCGCGTCCAGCTAGCGTGTGCAAAATTCAAATACCAGAAGATATTCGAACCTCGAACTTCCATGTCACTGAAAATACAGTTATATCAAACCTAACGCCTCATACCACGTGGCCACAGGTGTGGGTTACCATGAACCAACTATATCTAGATCTTTATTCGAATCCGGACGTCGTTTGACGTCTTGTAGTGATTTGATTTTTTCGGAGTACATATTTTCAGAAACGGAGAATACCTTACTAGATTAAACAAAATGTCACAAAATTAAAGACCACAAACATGAACATGATTCACTAAACGAAAGCATAAGAGTGTGTGAACATAGATAGGTGTCCGAAATGTAAATTAGGTACGTTTAATCTAATCTTAAAAATATAACATTTAAATTTGTAAATTATAGTTAACTAAATGTTTATATTTTACAAATAAATTAAAAACAAAATGGCCGCGTCTAGTACCCAATCTGATTTAACGCATACATTAATTACGATATTGGAATAGGGACGAGGAAGGTATGAATTGATAAGAAATGTAGCTGCATTTGAGTATAAGAATAGTGTAAAACTGTTTAGAAATATAAATACCCTTAGTAAACTCGACTGTGATTCGAACCTCGATCACCTCCTCAACTGAAATCAAGACTAAACGAGAGTGACGCGTTAGACCACACGACCACCGATGCGGAGCGAAAAGTTTCAAATTTGTTTATTTCAAAACGTAGGCTTATTACAAAGGAATTGCTACAAACGAGATCACTTGTTTTAGGTTAATACTCTTTCCAATCCACAAATACAAACGTTCACATCAAGGCGACAACACAACAAGTCAAAAAGAGAAAGCGATTCGCAATGATATTTTGGCGAGAGTTAGCTCGTTTCAAATGAAGTATCCCGCCAAGGAACGGGAATGGACAACCCTGGCTGAGGTAACTCGACGCCTATTTCAATTTCAAGCGCCGGGGTGATAGGGGAGGGGTATCGTTATAACGAGATTCCCCNCCCTCTCCCGGACCAATGGATTGATTCTCTCGTCTCATCTCACCATCGGGCGAGGGAGAAATTGGAACAAGATCTGTCTTCCTCCTGCAGTACAAGACGAGGATTCATGGAGGATTACAAGACGAGGATATGGAGCATTACAAGAAGAGGATATGGTGGATTACAAGAAGAGGATATGGAACATTACAAGACAAGGATTACAAGAGGATATGGGCCACTACAAGACAAGGATATGGATCACTACAATACGAGGATATGGAGGATTAAGAGAAGAGGATACGTGGAGCATTACAAGACGAGGATTACAAAAGGATATGGGCCACTACAAGACAAGGATATGGATCACTACAAGACGAGGATATGGAGGATTAAGAGAAGAGGATACGTGGAGCATTACAAGACGAGGATATTGAGTATTGCCCAGTGCTATGTTTCCAATTTTCACAACACTGTTGATACTAAAAAATAGCAAAACTTTTACAAAATTACAGGTTCCCCTTAGTAAAAAATATCTACACACAACAATATTATCTTTATAAGTCAAAATGGTTATTCAGAGATAGGCTTATAAATGGTGACAATACAATTTTATAAAAACATTATGCAAACCATAATTATTAAGATACAAATATTGATAATTAAAAATCTTGTATTAAAAACTACTTAAGGAATTCTTATTTTCCTAAACACAAACACTTTAGAGACATGTATTGGATAATTAATTTAATTTATCATAACATTAATTATTGTGAGGTCATTGGTGAGGTTATTGGTGTTGAGAACTAGATTATTTAACCTGGATGGAAATATTTGATAGCGGTTATTATTATAATCAAATGTTATTGGAATAAAAAGGGGCCGAAGATTAGTAGAGCCTATGGTTTCGAATCAGCATAGTTCTATAATATATCAGTTAGGGTTTTCTGAGTGTGTATACTTCTTGTGTTGTTATTGTTATATACCTAAGGGTTTCTCATAACCCACGTGACCCTTTTTTATGAGCTCTTTTGACCCCCTACTACCATACAACACCTCATTCAAGTATAACTCGTACTCTATTATCTGAACAACGTAACTTTTCTCATCAAGATTAAATGTCATTATTTCAGGGGTAACTTTTGCGACACTAAAAGAGGGGCTCTATTTTATAACAACTCTTAATCGGAAATTATCTATAAGTATGTTTACTAAAGGTGAAAACATAATCAAAAATATTATTTTTTCAACATTCGGATTTAAGTATAAAATCTGTGTTACGTATCACTATGATGTACCCACCCATTTTCATGTAACACCATGTAGACATCATAGCCGAATACTCCCCCATGTAGCACCATGTAGACATTATGGCCCAATATACACTCCCGCATGTAACACCATGAAGAAATTATAGCCCAATACTCCCCCATATAACACCATGTAGACATTATAGCTCAATACTCCCTATGTAGCAACATGTAGACATTATAGCCCAATACTCCCCCATGTAACACCATGTAGACATTATAGCCCAATACTCCCAATGTAGCAACATGTAGATATTATAGCCCAATACTCACTGCCCCATGTAGCACCATGTAGACATGAAAGCCCAATATACACTCCCGCATGTAACACCATGATGCCCATGTAGCATCATGTAGACAATATAGCCCAATACTCACTCCCCCACGTAACACCATGTAGACATTATAGCCCAATACTCCCCCATGTAGCACCATGTAGACATTATAGCCCAATATACACTCCCGCATGTAACACCATGAAGAAATTATAGCCCAATACTCCCCCATATAACACCATGTAGACATTATAGCTCAATACTCCCTATGTAGCAACATGTAGACATTATAGCCCAATACTCCCCCATGTAACACCATGTAGACATTATAGCCCAATACTCCCAATGTAGCAACATGTAGACATTATAGCCCAATACTCACTCCCCCATGTAGCACCATGTAGACATGATAGCCCAATACTCCCTATGTAGCAACATGTAGACATTATAGCCCAATACTCCCCCATGTAACACCATGTAGACATTATAGCCCAATACTCCCAATGTAGCAACATGTAGACATTATAGCCCAATACTCACTCCCCCATGTAGCACCATGTAGACATGATAGCCCAATACTCCCTATGTAGCAACATGTAGACATTATAGCCCAATACTCCCCCATGTAACACCATGTAGACATTATAGCCCAATACTCCCAAATGTAGCACCATGTAGACATTATAGCCCAATACTCCCCCATGTAGCACCATGTAGACATTATAGCCCAATATACACTCCCGCATGTAACACCATGAAGAAATTATAGCCCAATACTCCCCCATATAACACCATGTAGACATTATAGCTCAATACTCCCTATGTAGCAACATGTAGACATTATAGCCCAATACTCCCCCATGTAACACCATGTAGACATTATAGCCCAATACTCCCAATGTAGCAACATGTAGACATTATAGCCCAATACTCACTCCCCCATGTAGCACCATGTAGACATGATAGCCCAATATACACTCCCGCATGTAACACCATGTAGAAATTATAGCCCAATATACACTCCCCCATATAACACCATGTAGACATTATAGCCCAATACTCCCTATGTAGCAACATGTAGACATTATAGCCCAATACTCCCCCATGTAACACCATGTAGACATTATAGCCCAATACTCCCTATGTAGCAACATGTAGACATTATAGCCCAATACTCACTCCCCCACGTAACACCATGTAGACATTATAGCCCAATACTCCCTATGTAGCAACATGTAGACATTATAGCCCAATACTCACTCCCCCATGTAGCATCATGTAGACATTATAGCCCAATACTCCCTATGTAGCAACATGTAGACATTATAGCCCAATACTCCCCCATGTTGCACCATGTAGACATTATAGCCCAATACTCCCACATGTAGCACCATGTAGACATTATAGCCCAATACTCACTATCCCATGGAGCACCATGTACACATTATAGCCCAATACTCCCCCATGTAACACCATGTCGACATTATAGCCCAATACTCACTCCCCCATGTAGCACCATGTCGACATTATAGCCCAATACTCCCTATTTAGCAACATGTAGACATTATAGCCCAATACTCACTCCCCCATGTAACACCATGTAGACATTATAGCCCAATACTCACTCCCCCATGTAACACTATGTAGACATTATAGCCCAATACTCACTCCCCCATGTAACACCATGTAGATATAAAAGCCCAATACTCCCCCATGTAACACCATGTAGACATTATAGCCCAATACTCCCTATGTAGCAACATGTAGGCATTATAGCCCAATACTCCCCCATGTAGCACCATGTAGACATTATAGCCCAATACACCCCCATGTAACACCATGTAGACATTATAGCCCAATACTCACTCCCCCACGTAACACCATGTAGACATTATAACCCAACACTCCCCCATGTAGCACCATGTAGACATTATAGCCCAATATACACTCCCGCATGTAACACCATGAAGAAATTATAGCCCAATACTCCCCCATATAACACCATGTAGACATTATAGCTCAATACTCCCTATGTAGCAACATGTAGACATTATAGCCCAATACTCCCCCATGTAACACCATGTAGACATTATAGCCCAATACTCCCAATGTAGCAACATGTAGACATTATAGCCCAATACACACTCCCCCATGTAGCACCATGTAGACATGATAGCCCAATATACACTCCCGCATGTAACACCATGATGCCCATGTAGCATCATGTAGACAATATAGCCCAATACTCACTCCCCCACGTAACACCATGTAGACATTATAGCCCAATACTCCCCCATGTAGCACCATGTAGACATGATAGCCCAATATACACTCCCGCATGTAACACCATGATGCCCATGTAGCATCATGTAGACAATATAGCCCAATACTCACTCCCCCACGTAACACCATGTAGACATTATAGCCCAATACTCCCCCATGTAGCACCATGTAGACATTATAGCCCAATACTCACTCCCCCACGTAACACCATGTAGACATTATAGCCCAATACTCCCCCATGTAGCACCATGTAGACATTATAGCCCAATACTCACTCCCCCACGTAACACCATGTAGACATTATAGCCCAATACTCCTCCATGTAACACCATGTAGACATTATAGCACAATACACCCCCATGTAACACCATGTCAGCATTATAGCCCAATACTCACTCCCCCACGTAACACCATGTAGACATTATAGCCCAATACTCCCCCATGTAGCACCATGTCAACATTATAGCCCAATACTCACTCCCCCACGTAACACCATGTAGACATTATAGCCCAATACTCCCCCATGTAGCACCATGTAGACATTATAGCCCAATACTCCCCCATGTAGCACCATGTAGACATTATAGCCCATCCTGTTTTCCCTGCTTGTAGCCTCCAAAATTGAAGGACACTTACCAAATACTAAATCCTCGAATTCCCTGACATATGCCGTTCTCCTTGCTCGTAGCCTCCATGACTGAAGGACACTGGCAGGTATGGTTGCCATGGCAACACACACCACTCTGTGAGTCAGGGTTGTTACCTGATACCGAGACAGGGAGTCTCTCTGTCCTGACTCACACATAGTGGATACATTAGCAGGGGTTACACCCGCACCGGGACAAAGGCGTCACACTCGTCTTGTCAAGTTTGCCAGCAACGGGGAGGGCAGGGTTCGAGACCCAGCCGGTTGAATTGAGTGTGGGTTTTCTGAAAGTTTCCACCCCATCTCCCTCCATGAAAAGTGTGTGTACATTCCATATAAATTCCACCTTCCTCAACCCGTTAGTGTAGGCCAAGTTTAGTACAGATAGCCCAGACGGGCAGTAAGATATGGTGCATAGTAAGGAGTTGAACCGAAATGCTTATCGGTTCTGGTTCATCTTCCTGTTCTCCAAAAAAATTTAAAGGTTCCGGTTCTAAAAAATATATATACTTACGCATTTTAGTTCTATTAAATATGTGTATATAAAACATAATATTAAAAAATAGCTTACTACAAAACGAGTTTTTATATAAGAAATACAAATATATCAGGAGCTTGATAGTTGCACAATTTATTAAAAATAACAGGGTTCCATTTGAGCAGGAGATCATGTGAACCAGTGGGTCCAAAACGGGGTTAAACTCGGCTTCATGAGGACAAATGAGGAGATACTTGACTAAATAAGTAGCGTCTTCGGTTTAGAAAACTGATATTAATGTCTGAAGGGTTCGTTGAAACCCTCGATCAGCACAAGTTAGCCCTATCTTCACCAAAAGATAAGGGCTGCTTGGTTCGTATGGCTCGTTTGCGGGACGACGCTAATAATTTTTAAAATTTAATTAATTTTATTTTTAAATTAATCCATAAAAAACTTTATTTTATACGTTATTTCAAGATTATTTTAGGTTTTATTAACAGGATATTAAAATAATGTTACGGCGATATTCTAGATTTCAATTCGAAAGTTTTAAATTTAAAGTGTTAGTACTTTCTTGAACTCCTTAATTTGTGGATAGCGCACACCCAAATAATAAATAGTTTTCAGGGTCACAAAATATAAGCTTTATGTAAATTTACCTTAAGATACATCTTAATAATATCTGTAATGGTCACTCTGTCATCAAATGATTCAAATAATAACCAAGTATAAATTAAACTATAAAAGCCCTGCCGAACTCCACAAAATGAACACAAACTTAGGACTACTTTTTAGTTGACATTTGAAGGTAGAGTGAAAATACTTCCCCACCCCCACACATTCTTTACCCCTCCAAGCAAACTAGTCCCCCCTCAACAACCTCTTTAATTGTTTAGCTTTTAGGAATAAACACTTTTAAATAAATGTTTTCGTATTTAGTGTATATTTCTTGTACAATTGGTCAGTTTCTCATTTCTCAGTACTCACCTTCTTAGATGTGTTTGGTGTCACTCAAAGCTAAATAGATCTTACCAAGCTCTTAACCTAAAGAGCACAATGATAAAACCCTACACAACGTGACACATCAAAAAGCTGAACTCATCAGCGCTTACTGTTAAGTGTTCATTACACTCATAATTGCTTACTGTTAAGTGCTCATTGAACTCACTATTGCTTACTGTTAAGTGCGCATTGAGTTCATCAGTGCTTACGGATAAGTGCTCATTGAACTCATTATTGCTTACTGTTAAGTGCTCATTGAGTTCATCAGTGCTTACGGATAAGTGTTAATTGAACTCATCATTGCTTACTGCTAAGTGCTCATTGAGTTAATCAGTGCTTACGGATAAGTGCTCATTGAACTCATCAGTTCTTACTGTTAAGTGCTCATTGAGTTCATCAGTGCTTACGGATAAGTGCTCATTGAACTCATCAGTGCATATTGATAAGGGGTCGTCCATATACCACCTGACCTTATTCCCCTCTTCCCCCCATGTAGACATTTAGCCTAGCTTCCCCCCCCCAATTGCGTTACGTAACTTTTCTCACCAAAATTGAACCTCATTTTTTTATAGAGAAGTTTTGTGATACTAAAGAAGGGATTCAGATTTAATACTTCTTAAAATCAATTTTAAATGATTTTAGAGAGTATTATTGTGTATACAGACATAAAAATGCCGAGCTCTAATTTCTCGGCTTCATGAGGAAAAACCTTTACTATATTTATGTTATAGATGTCAGGTTTGTGATCTGAGTAAGTGCCAGACGCAATACTGCCTGCTGACTAGGATGGCCCTTTTCTGTAGAGGTTCTACATGATGATGTTAAAGTGCCCACATACGATGCTTGACGCTGGGGGAAGACATCTTTCTTAATGTTGTGCCCTTTTTTGATAGTCATATTATCATCACAGAGAGCTATTTAAACAATTCTAGGCATTCAACTTTTCTGAATTATTATTGGAGTAATCTACAATTTTACTTTAGTTAGCTTATCAATTCCTAGACTCATGTTTTGTTACAAAATTGATTCTGGATCCTGGCTTCACTCTCCAAAAAAACTATATGGCCATTGAGACGGAGATCGGGTTTCAAATACCTGTCGGGTGTACTCAAGAGTGGCTTTTCCTAAATGGTTGTATACTCTCGCTCCATGTTCCTCATTTCTACTCCATTAGTTAAATATTATAAAAAATAACTAAAATAACTACAATTTGACTATACCACCTTAAAACTGTATAGCAAAAAGGTGGATTTTTAAAGAAAATCTACCAGCATTAGCATGGAGGGAGAGTTGGGAAACCAGTTAGGAAAAGCAACCCTCAGTAGATCTGACTATTAATCGAATCCCATCTTTCCAACATCGGCCTACTAGTCTACTGAGAGAATGACTATTTAGACAATGTGGCCACCGTAGTGGGTGTATAATAGTTGCATTTATAAATATACACACTAATTTATCAGAAGGGAAAAGGTATAGTCTTTAATTCACCTAACTTTTGAAAATAATTAATGATATTTGAAGCTTTACTTTTCATAACATTCTGCCTGTAAGAAGAAAAAACACTATTGATGAACTCCCCAAGATTGCCTTGAGATAAATTATGTACTTTTGCTTCTTACCATTTCACTACATCTTATTGAGATGAGACTCTTCCACTGTGTTTTTTTTTTCTTTCTAGATATCGGTTTTAATACGCAAGCGATTATTTACGGCCTATGTAAAATAATGTGCAGTAGGAATCTAAATTAACTCAAACTCAACTATACTTATAAATTAAGACCGCTTCGACTGACAGATGTTATCCAACTAAAAGCACGTGAGGGGGTCAGTAGATTGGACAAATTTAAACAAGTTCCGTGAGTATAAACACGTCACTGTCATGCGCATGAATATACTGTATGTGTTTCTGAATATGATTGGCGTGTGTAGTCTCAGGCAGACAATAACACCTTAGCGCATTCGAAATATTAAGAGAAAAAAGTGCTAAACTTTCATTTTCAACGCCACAAATATTCGGGACTTATCTATAATTAGTTATGTTTAGCAAAGGTGAACACATGAACAATAACATCATTCTTTAACATTAGAATCTGAGTATAAGATCTGTGTTACGTAACACTTTGATGTAACCCACCCTCCCCTCATGTAACAACATGTAGACATTAGAGCTCCCCCCTCTCGGCCCTCAAAGCGTTATGTGGTTTATGGACGACCCCTAGGTGCTTATTTAATTCATCATTGTTTACTGTTAATTACTCATTGAACTCATTATTGCTTACCGTTAAGTGCTCATTGAAATCATTAGTGCTTATATATAAGTACGCATTGATAGTTCTACTATATCTTGGAAAATAGATATACCCTACTCTCACAATAATTCCTGAGAAAAGGGAAAAATTTATTTTCAAAATAAAGTGCAATATTTTTTTAAAAATTAGAACCTTTTAGAACCGATAAGAACCTTTACTAATCTAAGAAATAGACATCTATTCCGATTCTTAATCAATTTACTTTTTGAGTTCCTGTTCTGGTTCCTTAAAAATAGCTGTTCATTTCGATTATAGGTTCCGGTTCGACTCCCTGATTATTATTAGTGTGATATTCTTAAACACAGGACTTACGAACTAGTTTACCACGTATTGTGTTTTAATATGGTCTTTTCCCTGCTCTATCATCGTTAATGCGGGTGCACTTCTCCTAAACAACCTTTCTTATCCTTACTGAGTAAATTAAGTAGTTAGTAATCTTAGTGTTGGAAGTAAATTTAACTTAAAGTCAGTAAAACAAAGGATAAGTTTAAATTTCAGTTCAATAACGTGCGCTACTATGGCTGGCGGGATTCTAATAGGAGAACTTTTAGAAATTACAGACATATTTATTTGCGGTTAACAATGATAACGTTTTACATTGTTTTTAGTGTTATTTTATAGTTATTATTAATGTATATTCAAAGTGAAAGCTGAAAATAACACAAGTTGATGTATGAATATATAAAAACTGTTTTATAGCTTTTCTAATTGCCTTAAAGAGTTTCTCCCAATCTAAATCGGGCAGTGTAGAATCCAATCAGAGCTGGCGGAGGGAGGGGACACCTAAACTGGCTCGTGACTAAGTCCCCAACAGAAGATGGCGGAGGGAGGGGATACCTAAACTGGCTTGTGACTAAGTCCCCCAACAGGTACTGGCGGAGGGAGGGGACACCTAAACTTGGCTCGTGACTAAGTCCCCCAACAGGAGCTGGCGGAGGGAGGGGACACCTAAACTGGCTCGTGACTAAGTCCCCCAACAGGAACTGGCAGAGGGAGGTGACACCTAAACTGGCTCGTGACTAAGTCCCCCAACAGGAGCTGGCAGAGGGAGGTGACACCTAAACTGGCTCGTGACTAAGTCCCCCAACAGGAGCTGGCAACAAATAATGTTATCACTGAATCCCTCTTGAAGTAATTCAATTATGTTTTAAAAACGTGATCAGGGTTGAGGGTGTTAATAATGCCACAAGACTCCGATAAGGCTAAGCACCGAGAATAAATATAGATTAATATTATTGATATTACTTCCGGGGTGGGTTTGAACCCACAGCCCCCCATTTTGGTGATGCCCTGATCCCAGCGAGGTTATTATTCATATCATCCAACAAAATATTATAAAATCTTTTATATAAAATTAGAATAATTTAAACATATGCATTATTTTCACCTTTAAATACCAATGAAATACTATCTTTGTTTGAAAATAAGAAATATTATATTTGTGTCGACTTGTATTTTAAAGTAGTGTATAATATAAGTATAATGTATCGCAGCCTTACTGCTCGTCCAAGATTTGCTAAAAGATATTTAAAGTGTGATTAAAACAATGGTTTCAAAACATTATTCATTAGCCATACTACAGCTGTCCCATTTGACAGTTTTAACATAAATAAAATCAAAATTGTCAAAAAGACTTGCTCTACAATTTTATATAAATTAAACATAAGATACATGAAACGAACTAATAGAAGTTAATATAATAATAATAAAATAACATCGCTTTTCACCAAAGAGCATTCATGAAATAATAGACACCGTTACATAAACATAGTATTTGTTTTGTGCTTTTTTTTACTCTCCGTTTTCTAAAGTTCTGTTTAAAAATAGATTTGCCAGTAACTCGTAAAATTTTGATGAAAAAAAAGAGTTATTTCAAGTAAAAGTTGTATATCTTCAAGAGTGTTACAACTTTGCAGTGGTAAGTTATTTCGTATCTCAAAGAGTAGTAGAAACATAACCAAAATTGGAAATTTAGATACCAAGTTTTCAGCCCCATCTGTAAAATGCTTTCTGCTCTAGGCCTACTAAAAGACAAAGGCATCGCAAAAACACTGGTCATCATTTTAAACATTTATTAATGCAATTTTATGTAACAAAAAATACAAGTTAAAATATCTTCAAAAATTGATGTCAAATAAAAAAGGTTTCAGGCTAGTTTTTCGGTGTATTAATAAAATGCCGTTGGTGCCGTTTACATTTAAAAAACTGATTTGACCATAAAATAACCTTGAAGAACCCCCTCTGTTTTTTCCATTTTCAATGTGGGCTTCACCATCAAACGAGTTTTACACACCTGCTATTGATAGTTTTATGAGAAAAATCCTAAACTTGAAAAATATATGATGACGAACGTAACGTCCAACTTTCCTAAGATTATAGAAAAAATAAGGTTTCTGTGTAGTGGAAGTATTTTATAAGATTATTACCTTAAGCCGTATTTTACAAACCCTAAAAAAATCTTTTATCAGACGAAAAACACCCACAAATAAATTAACACAAAAAAGAAAGATTATCTTAAGTGGAACAGTTAGCATTGCGCCAAACTAATGACGAGTCGAAATAAGCAAAAAATCTATTTAGGAATTTAAAAAATAGTGACTGGTGTTTTAATGCATTAATGGCTGCATTTTTATGTAAACCCGAAATATTTCGCTCTGCAGAAACCAATTCAGAGGGGAATGTATGAAAGAAATCTGGAAAGGGTACATCTGTCAGTTTTTGTGCTATATCTTAGAAACTATCAGAATTTCTCAAATGAAGTAAGGAATCAATTAGTTGATATTTTCGCCAGCGAAAATAATGAGAGCAGTCACAGCTCGCTACGCTAAATAACAGCGGAGATATATCGGTTCTAAGTTTGATTTAAAAAAGTGCAAAAATACGTAATATACCTATTGTTTTTATTCATATTATTTAAAATTCGTATCTAGGATTCGTTTAATGATAAATAGCATTATATTTTTGGTTTTTGGGTTAAAACTTGTTTATGGAAAATGGTTTAAGAGATTTCAAAAAATTGTTATCGGTAAACTAACCCCAAACGACTTTTAATTTAAAAAATAAGTATACAGTGTTGTTTGTTATGTCAAACACTCCCAAGATACTAATTTGGAACCAAATCATTTGAGCCTTTTTAGAAATGTTTCAAGTTTTTGAGAAATCAGTTATTAGTAAATTTCCCACGAACGAGTTTTTATACCTAAAACCAATGATAGTGTTATTTATAATATAAAACAAATCCTAGTTACGCATTTTAAACAAAACTATTAGAGCCATTTTTGAAAAATATGGAATCAAAAAAAAACCTCGTCAGTAAACTACCCTTAATTTGAGGGTTAGGGCCAAAATTAATCACAAAAATAACGAGCCTATACCCTACTCCATGACCTCATACTTCGGGTCATATTTATAGCAGAGAGCTCCAAATGAACTCAATTGCTCCGTCATTCGATCGAGTTTAAGGAATACTCAATGTATTTTCTTGGTACAAGGCGTGGAAAGATGTACGAGCAAAATAAAAACAATATACCTATTTACGTGATTTTTGCACTTTTTCAATCAAACTTTTAACCGATACATCTCCACTATTATTAATAGGAAAGAGCTGTGGCTGGTCTCATTATTTTTGCTGAAGAAAATACCAAATAATTGGCTTCTTACTTCTTTTGCGAAATTCTGTATGGTTTCTAATATACAGCCCAAACACTGGAAACATGTACCCTTGTAAGCATCTTTTGAATTAATTCCTGCAAAATGAAATCCTTAAAATTTACATAAAAATGCACCGAATAATGCAATAAAATACCAGTCACCTTTTCATTTTTAGCTTACAGTAATTTTATTTATCTACTAGCAGCGACAGAACAATTAGAATAATAAACTTCTGTGGCATATATCAGTGATTCGTCATGCTCTTTGGCAAACCATGATGCTAATTTTTAATTCGTTTGTGTAAGAGTCGATTATTTTACTCTTTTGTGAATTGTGATGCTCTCTTTGCAATGTTTATATAACAATGTATATTACTTCGTTTCACTTATCTTATGAATGTAATGATGCCGAGGTAATCTAAAGAAACGTGGAGATTTTATATAATTTATACATGTCTGGGTTATCTAGGAATTTATGGATAGCTACGAATGCTAATAGAAATTAATTTTTAATGATTTTTTCCATATATGGAGTAAGAGGCCTAGTCAACTCTAAGCCCAACCATTTGGTTAGAGGAGAATCCCGTAGCAAAATGTTAGCATCAATAAATAAATGACAATAATTATAGTCGTTTTCCGAAATGAATGGCTAGGCAATTTTTTCAAGCATCCGGATGACCTTACACAGTTAAGGACACGAATTGCGGGATAAAGGCCTAACCTCTAGTTGCCTAATATATTATACAATTGCTTTCTCAGTTGAAAAAACAAGATCGGGTCATTTTATTTTATAACACTTTTCTACCGACTAGGTCACCGAGACATTGAAGTTGGACCAACCAGTGCGCTCTAGTAGACTGGGATAGTACTATTATACTAGTGGTATCTAGGGATCAAATAAAGAAGCGTGTCACGTGTAGTACGAAGCCCGGATAGTAGGAGCGTTAGCGCAGATAAAACATCTATAGGTTTAAGATTCAAATTACGTTCCATATCATAGTAACATATTATTTTAAAACATTCACTAAAGGATTTATGATATAAAGATAATTATATCATCAATTAAAATATATGTTATCATAGTAAATCAAATGACCTTGTGTTGAAAATATATCTCCCTTCTGCTGTGGCATGTTATTAATGTACTGTAAGGGTCATTCCATGTCAATTCATCCAATATTCAGAGGAAATGTAAACTACCATTTTAGATTTTGATAAAATTTGGCACAAAGTATCTTTGAAAGTCGTTGCGATTAAATCTTACATTTAAAAAAAAATACCGGCAACAAAGTTATATAGGCCCAAATATAACCTAAATAGTAAATACACCCTAACAAGCTACCACGGCAACGGCGAGCAAAGTTACCCGCGTGATATAAAATATGTTAAATCCTTATAACTAGAAAATATACATCAATATTTTTTTTTAAATCTTCTCTTTAAATATTTGGCGCTTTAAATTATATTTTGCTGTGTGGATTTGCACAAAATATGATTTTAAATTTACAATTAAAATAAGAATTCACGGAAAATTTTCAATAAAAATGCGATTTAATATAAATTATTGATTGATATCAAAGAAAGTAAAGGTGAAACCCCACCAATTATTTTTTAACAACATTCTTAGATACAAATTCAAGTACAAACAAACTTTGTTTGGGCTATATTTTGCTTTATGTGCTAAAAATAGAAACATCATTGACATAATGAAAACTTAGCCAAAACTTTAAAATCTTATTTGTTTAAACTCCCTATTACAACTCAATAAGTTTATCTTTCTTTCGCTTATCGAGGGAGTTTGAGTAAGTCATTAAAAGAGATAATTTCATTCCTGGATGCATAAACAAAGCAAAATTTGAGTCACCATATAAGTCACTAATAACATCAGTAGACCTGTTGTACCACAAACCTGTGAAAGATAACAGATAATAGAAGAAACAGGTGAAAGATATTAGAGAAAAAATAAAGCAAACAAATAAATTGTTCATGTAAAGAGTGAAACAGAACATAAGAAGGTGTGGGACATATGTAAATATAAAAAGATGAATGCAAAGAAAGTAGAACAATTTTGACGGAAATAGGCTGTTCTGGAAGTGGATAAAGAGAAAGAAACAAGAAGTGTAAGGAATGAAAACTGTGGGATGATATGGGACAAAAACAATACAAGAGAGAGATGGAAGGAGTATTTTGACCAATTGTTTGGCGAAAACGTCGATAAAGTAGCAAAAATAGAGAAATTAATATGACGAGTGAAACGAATTAACGAGGCTGAGGTGTTAAAAGCTATGAAATTGTAAAGAATGTCAAAGCTGTGGGTTTAGATTGGATCATAAATGAAATACTTAAAGTGTGAGGTTATGGTTTTACTTGCCCGATTGTGTGATTGGTTCACTGTGTGTGCTGGGATTTTGTATGTTCCCAATGACTGGAAGAATGCTGGCATTGTTCCAATGTACAAAGCCAAAGACAGTTGAGTATTCCAGGCAAAAATTTGGAAGCGTCTTAATTGAGAGGGTGCGTGAAAAAACTGCAGACAGGATTTGGGGTGTGCCAGGTAAAGGTTGCAAGTACCAGATATTTGCATTCTAACAAGTGAGTGAGAAATGTATGGCAGCAAAGAAGAAAGCGTATTGTACATTCATTGTTCTGGAGAAAGCGTATGAACGGGTGAATAGGAATATGCTATGAAATGTTCTGAGTAGAGGCGGCTCTTATATAGGATAAGTAGGCGGGGTCATTTGCTGCCCCCCTTACCCCAATAAATTAATCTAACCTAAAATTGCACTAACAAGTTTAAATTCGGAATATATATATTTGGCTATGAGAACTAGAGCAACATAACGTTAATAAAGGATGTGGGAAAAATAATATAAGATTTGAGGATTTTTACAATAATATTCTAGAAAAAAGTTAAAATAAATATTTTTTAGAGTTACAGAAAAAATAATTTTCCTTTTATATAACTTAATACAATAATGTGAAAAAGAATGCTTGGACAAGTAGGTGATTTTACATAAACATAGTAAATATTTGAGATGTATGAATACAATAATAAATGTAGTAAATTAATTTTAGATTGTTTTTTAATGTTTGAGATGGTTTATTATGAAGAAACTTTTCTGTTTTTGACTGCAATGAGATCAGCTATGACGGAAGAGAATTCAAGCTTTGATGAAAGTTTACTTTTGAGTAATAAAATCGAAAAAAATTAGTCTTTCTTGCGTCATTGTTGATCTTATGTAGGGGTTTATGAACTTTAGTTTTGAAAAAGACCTCTCTGCTGATGCTACAACTACTGGTATTGTTAATAAAATGCGAAGAGCAAAGACATATTAAGATAAACACCTCTAAGCCCTATTGAAGTAATATGTTTTAGCACCTCAGCGGCACTTTGAGCTTTAGCTGGCAGACTTCTTGCTCACATATTTAATTCTTGAAACAACTCTTCGTTATCAATGTCATTGTAAGATTCTGATGCCTCTTCACCTTCATCAATGACAGTATGAAGTTATTTTAGTTCAATACAACAAACCTTGAGCTCTATATCTGGTTTGTCCTTCAAAGATAGAATATCATAAAGAAAACCAAACTTTATTTTGTAGTGTTTCTGCTCTGTGAATCGAGTTTCAAGGCTCATTTGAACCTGATCAATGACTGCGTAAAAATACTCTGTTCTAAATAAACCTTCTGGACTAGAACTAACTTCATTCAAACCTTCATAATCAAAGTTGTGCTTCTTTTTTTGGTTAAGAATTTTTTTGAATTCTTTTACGATTCCGATTTCTCCAGCATTCGAATCAGCAGTAACTAGAGTAGAGGTCCAACTGTTCTCCCTGCACTAAGAAATCTAAGCCAACGGCTCGTGAACAGCCGACGCGCATGGACATGAGTCCGAAACCAGAGTGAGTGGTCAAAAGGGTATTTAACAATTATCTTTTCCTATGGTTCCTCTAGATACTATTGCTACCCTATCCTTGTCACGAATAGGAAGTAACCTCATACCACTATCATAAGTAATATCAATTTATTCAGAATCTAAAATGCTACTCTCAATAGTGCCGTTTCCGCTACAAAATTGGATGGTAGAGTGAGAGCAAGAATATTTGTTTCACTAGTAGGCACTTTAACACTGTCTCTGTCTGCATTTAGTTCTCCACAAGGTGGCGGATTCGGTGAAGCTGGCAAAATATTATCTATTGAACTTAATTGATGATCGCTTGAGTTAGGTACTCATTTCATAAAGTTGAGCACCATCCACGCTTTGTATGGTTTTCGCAGTTTCATATTTACAATTTTTAAAGACCTCGCAATCATTATCATTTTTATAAAGTGAACTCACAAATATTTCCATCAAACCACGAACTGTGTTATTAAAATTTCAATATTTCTTTCCTTTTTCCATTCGTAGACATAATGAAATGTAAGGAGAGTTAAATAACGAGACAAAAAAAATCAGTTGTTACGTAGCTAAAAAAAAAGAGAGAGAGAGACTGACACTAGCAGAAAATACACAAAGTAATGAAAAGCATAACCACAAATCATCAACAAAAATTTCCACGCAGCTACATCTGACTAGAAAGTCAGCGCGTGGACTAAATAAAGGTCGCGAAATTTATGTTATACGAGATACATCGAAGATCGAAGAGCCATGAGTGGCGAAGCAACACGAGACTAGGTGCAAGAGGCTGACAAAAGGGGCACTGGAGTGTCGTATTTATTGAATTATATTCTTTATATTAAACACACACATATATGTATACGTTCTAGATAAAAAAAAAACACCATGTTCTAACCTCTAGGACCATACAACTTCTAAGCTAAAATATAGTTTGTTTTTCCCAGGAGGAACGAAAAAACTAAGAACTAAATAGGTAAACTCGCGTAACATATTTAATTCAAAGTTTTTCTTCAAATAATAGTGATAGTTATATAGTGGCAAGTTTTTTTCCCATCGAGCACTGTAAACTTCATTACTCAATCACAGCGCGGGGCCTTAAGCAATCGCCTAATTTGCCTTATGGTAGAGCCGCCTCTGATTCTGAGAAAGTATGGTGTGTACAGTAGCTCCATGGCTTCTTTGGTGCTGATTGACAGCTCACAGCTGACTTCTGACAGTCAACATTTAAGTATATATCTAAATTCTGACCGTCAGAAGTGACAGCTGCTAAACACACGTTTTTGCAGATCATATGGTTCAGCGTAGGGATACATAATTTGGTCTAGTAACTTTTCAGAGCTGTCATTCAGCACCAAAGAAGCCATGGGGCTACTGTATACATGCTTAGTAAATGCAATTATGGCAGTGTATGATGGAAGTAAAGCGAGCGTTAGAGTGAATGGAACTTTGAGCGAATGGTTTGACACTAACAGGTGGTTAGACAAGGTTGTGTTATGTCTCCGTGGTTGTTTAATGTATTCTAAAGAGCAAAGATGGTATATAAAAGTGTGTTAACGCCAAAATTGTTTTATGGATGTAAAGAGCGTGTTTGTGAGGAGAAACACAAGAGCGAGGTGAATGCGGTTGGAATGAGATATCTAATAAATGTTTGTGGAAAAACTCGTATAGACAGGTTCAGTAATTAATGGATGCTAAAGGAGTGCGGTTTGAAAGTGATTCCAGCAGGTCAATGTGAAAGAGCCATCTTACGTTAGTTTTGACATGTTGAGAGGATGAGTGTGGATCGATAAATGAAAGTAGTGTGTGTGTGGATCCAAAGGGGTAGGCCATGTAATATGTGGTTAAATGTTGTATAGAGGAATGAGTGAAAAAGAGAAACATTAAGCGTTTTAAGAATAAAACAGCATGTATACTCCATTCACGGTAGGAATTACTCTCTGAAAGGTCTTTTTTCCTACCAATATCCTACTATATAATATGTTTCCGGTAGGGAAAAAGGCCTTTGAGAAAACAATTCCAACGCTGAACAGACTTTATGACTCGGTGTATGTATAATGTTGAAGCAATGGAACTAGGAAAGTGTGGAGGAATTTAGTAAAGATGGATTAAATATGGAGTTTTTTTTAGCTGTAGGCACAGTTTCTTGCCTACCCCGTAAGGCAGGGAGGGAGGGGGAAAGGGTGGTGGTGGTAGGTAGGTCAAAAACTATGTCCTCAATATTGAAAAAACAGTCAAAGGGGTGTTACAAGAGCCTGAAGACCATATTAAAAATATTTCAGGCAATGAATTTGCAAAAGTTGAGACATCTTTAGTGAATGAAGGAACTTCTCAAGAGGTGAACAGTAGTTTAAATAATTTAGGAATATCAGCGATAAAATTATATTGTTTACCATCCATAAAGATGCATATGAAGCTATGACAGGCCTGGCAAGTCGGTAGTGGAAAATATAGGTTTTGAATAAAAAAAATTTACTCAGGCTATAGGATGGTAACCATAATGGCTGTAAAACAAACCCTTTCTAAGTAAACCAGCTTATGCAAAAAGAGCCAAAATAAGCTCTGAAGCGTAAATTATCTCGTGTTATGAATATTGCTTTGGAATATTCTTACATCAGTAACGAGGGACAAGATGTAAGTATACAACCCGAAGTAAGACTAGGTGCTAAAAAAAAAGTTTAACCTTTTTATAACAAAAATAAAAAGATTTGGACATACTTGTAGAGCTCATTAAAAATACATCCTGTAAGCCATCAAAGAAAGATCTAAATGTTAAATATGACTCCACTATCGTGGTCTAGACACATAATTTCACAAGAATTGGGAGTGTCTGAATAAATTGTGTGTAAGTATAAGAGGCTGCTAAATGAAAAAGTAATTTAATTCATACCTGAATCACGGGCATGAAAAATTACTTTCTCTTGATACTGAAAATCTCGTCAAAGAATTTTATCAAGATGACTAGTAGTCCAGACAAATGCCAGGAATGAAAAACCGAATGACCATCAAGAAAAATTTTCCTGTTCATAAAATACTAATTTGAACAATATGAAGGAATTGTAGATGGAATTTAAGTAAAAAATATCCTAGTATTTCTGTAGGTTTTAAAATTTTTGTACAATGTGTTGTATATGATATGTTCTTGCATGGCCTTTTAGATCCCATTCTGTGTGTGTATGCACTATACCTCAAACCATACTTAATGCTGTACAGTTAGAAGAGTCCTATCATGACTTAATTGATGTGTAGTAAAGAAAACTCAAAATGTATGTTACGGCATTGTGGAAGCTGTCCCCCAAGAATCATATTGCAAAATATGTTCAAGAGAGAGTTTGAAGAATATAACCCTGTTGATGAACTTTATTATTATCAATGACCATCAGATGATAAAACAAATTCAAAGGATGACTTGTACTTAAGAAGATTTTGTTGTTTTATTTGTAGACAAAATTGAAAAGCTTATTCCTCATTCTTATGTAACAAATACACAAAGTCATTAAAAGAACTTAATGAATCAATAACTTCAGAAACTACTACTATCCTGATAGACTTAAGTGAAAATTATTCCTTTGTGATCCAAGAAGGACAATGCTATTATTGGACCCATGCGGCTTGCACAGTTCATTCTGTTGTCATTTATTATAAAAACAAACACCGATTCCATCACAGTATCAAGTCATTGTTTAATTTCTTGTGATCGCAATCATGATATTGCAATGGTTTATAGAATTCAATAACAAATTTTGATGTTCATAAAAACTAATCTTCAAAGTGTAAAGAAAGTAAATAACTTTACAGATGGTTGTGCTAGTAAGTACAAAAACTACAAAAACTTTATAAATCTGTGCCATCACAAAATTGATTTGGGAATTTTTGTTTCTTGATCTTTTTTGCAACAAGTTACGGAAAACCATCCTGTGATGGTATTGATTGGGTACTGTCGAAAGTATTATTGCTAAAGCTAGTCTACAGCAACCTCTAAATGAATAAATAATAACACCATTAGATATATTTAATTTTTGTTCTATTGAGATTAAAAATATTAAGCTTAATTTTATTTCCAAAACTATAATGAGTGATACGCGAGTGAAGGATGAATAAAGGTTTTTACCAGTAAAAAACATCCCTGGTACACACAATTTTTATAATTTCATTCCATTATCAACATTTAAAATTGGTATGAAAATAACTAGTTTAGAAGAAAATTTTTCTCTAATTTTTTGACTTTAGTGTGGTTTTAGACAGTCAACAAAAATTACAAACACAATATTTTGTCACTTGTGTCTATGATTTTAATTGGTACATTGGAATGGTAGATAAATTAACCATGGAGAAGATGTATCAGTGCTATTTATGCACCCAAGTGGCCCAAAAGACTCATTTTACTGACCATTGCCTGAAGATGAGTGCAATATTCCATTCTGTCACATCTTGCATGTGTAAGAAGCCCCATCAACAAATTTGTTAAGAACTTGTGGTTGTTTTTTTTTTTTTTACAAAAATACATTTATATCTGTGAAGCCAAATGGATTTATTTTATAAATTATGTCATTGGATTTTAAAACATTGGATACGTTATATTTTTAACTAATTTTTGTAAAAGGATTAGCTTATTAACATTCACTTTTAAGATAAATTTTCATTTTGTCAATGATAGAGGTACTAGTATCTATTTTTAGCACATGAAACAAAAGAAAGCCAAAAAGATGTGTTCTTAAAGATGAAAATCTAAGAATGTTGTGAAAAAAAGATATGACGCAGTTTCACCTCTGCTTTCTTTGTTATCAGTAATTTATATTGATGATATTTTAGTTGAAAATTTCTCATTTATTTTAATTGTAAATTTAAAATCATATTTTGTACAAATCCAAAACACAACTTTTTTCAAAACAAGGTATTTTTAAAGAGAATATAAAAAATATCTTTAGTTTTTAGTTCTTGAGATATAAAATATTTTATGTCAAGCAGCCAACTTTGTACACTGTTGTCGCAGAAGCTTTCCATGTGTATTTATGTTATATTTGGGCCTCTATAACTCGAAAACTATTGGTTAGATTGTTTTAAAATTAAAAAGACCACCATTCACCATTCAAAGATCCTATGTGCCAAATTTTATAAAAATCTAGAATGGTGGGTAAAATGGCCTGAATGAACTGACTGCAAGAGACCATACAATGTGATCCAAACTTCAGAAACACATACTCATTCAGGGTATATTTCAAAGGTTTTAATATGATAAATTTGTAATTTAAAAAGTTATATTAAGAAAAAAAGTTTAATATGAAAATCAATTTTGGTTTTTTCCCCGATACACAACTTTAACCAATATTTGTGTATAATCATTTATAAAATAAACTATACTTATAGGATTTTCCTACATTCATAAAAAGAGGGGGTTTCAATATTAATTTGTGGTTTTTTAATTTTCAATCCTTTTTCATAACTTTTCCAGGATATTTAAAAAGGACAAATTTGTTTTAACTTCATTCCATATGAATTTACCCATAGGTGGCTTACATGACAATTTTTAGAATTTTTAATATTTGTATGTATGTTCCTACATATTCCAATGGTTAAAAAAAACATTTTTAATGTACCTATAAATAGTTATTTAGGCACTTTTCCAATGTGGTCGACACTAAATTTGATGTATTTTGATGTCCACCAAAACTTATATATCTTGGGAACTGAAATATTTTGAGACTTGGGCCAGGAACCATTTTTCTGCTCTTACTGTGGAGTACATTTGTTGTCATTGTAAGTTTGGTCTAAGCACAGTCTAAATGGCTGAAATTCAGTATTGGTTTTGTTTAAAACGCTGTTTTTGATCCTTTCAAAAGGTATCAAGGGGAATGAATCTAAATATTCAAGATAACACCATATTTTAACCTAACCCTAAAGTCTTAATTTGTGAAAGCTCTCGATTTGGGAAAACCCGCCTTATTATTCTATCAAGTCCTAAACATGGCTGCTCACTAAAATGTTCAAATATTCAGGATCTCAATATCGCAGGTAGGGGAACTGAAAATATTCTTAAACTAGCAGGGGATAAAGTATTGTATGATAGCTATTTGTGGTAAAAAATTTGGAGTTTTAGACTTGTTAAATTTTATTGCTGTAGAGGGATTAAAAAGTCTCAAAAGTAAGCAACGTTATTCATCGACCCCTTATAGATATTTTATAAATCTTCCATCAATTCTCATTACTAAACCACAAAACCAGTTCTTATATTATGATTAAAATTGTAGTAACAATTCTTAAATAGCTTATGTTTGTTGTGTTTTGTTTACAAATATACTTAAGTGCGCTCATTAACACAAACATTGATATAGGTACATATCTAAACCTGACACAGCTTCATGAGTAGGAAGGTACTATAGAATATGTTATTACAGGTTTGAGCTCATAATCATTAGGTCATAATATATTTTATGATGGGTTTGCTGCAACTCTATACTTTTGCCTATTCTGGGCAATTTTTTTTTTTTACATTTTTGTCCTTCTTCTGCCAACATCGTCCACTATTTAATTCATGTACTCCAGGCTTGGTCTGCTGGAATTTTTCCGTTCCATATCTCCTACTATATTTCTTTAATTCTGAACCATCAGGCATTATTCACCTAACATCACTTCCTTCAGTTCCAACCAGTATCTCATGGTGAATGGATGTGTTTGGTGTCAAGTGTAGTTCAGTTATAGAACACTAGTTACAATGTTAAGCTCATACAAATGGAGTGTATTTATTCCCAAGGACTGCCACAAGCATACTAAGGGAAAGTCAGTAAGACTGTAACTAATTTTGGTAATTTTAGTGAATACAGCTATACATCACTAAAGTTATATTAGGTACAAAGGACTTATTAACAGTTTGTAACTGTGAGGAGAAAAAGTTTTTCGCAAATTATACTAGACATATGAACAGGGATGTTGTGATCCTCTAGGTGTCACTAGATCAAAGAAAAAAGGTTACAAAGGTTGTGGTGAAATTAAGTTGAAACATTTAAAGAAAAAAAAAAATATCAGGCCAATATTAATCCAAGGAAAATTGGTGTCCTACCGGTTATATTATTATTATTATTATTATTATTATTATTATCATTATTATTATTATTATTATTATTATTATTATTATTATTATTATTAGCACCGCGTCTTACTACCCGTTCGGGTCACACGCACTTACGCTAATGTGTAATGGTAGGGTGATTGTGAGATGAAATGGAGGACCTACATTTTAACGTGGGATCCGAACCACGGTGGAGGCCTGGCATTCCTCACATTAACAATATGTCTTGTCAGAGGTGAAGGAAGGGTTTGGTAATCAGATAAATCTGTGCCGGGACCGAGGATTGAACCCCGGCCGCCAGCATATAAGTCTGACACCTTACCCCTAGACCGCCAGGTCACCGACCTACCTGTTATAAAAATAGGTTTTCTTGTAAATAAAGTACAGGTTATAATGAATAAACATAGAACTGTTTGTTCTAGCAAAGGTTAGTTTGAAAGAAATTGATGTAGTCTGTTTGGCACTAGAGTTTGGTAAACAGATAAATCTTTGCCGAGACAGAGGATTGAACCCCGGCCGCCAGCACAGAAGTCTGACACCTTACCCCTAGACTGCTAGGTCACCAAGAATATATACAAGTGTATGGTTTCAAAAATTTATATTTAATTTTAATCACACTAATTAGGTATATATATACATGTAAATCCCTGGGGATATAATTAATGTGTTCTTGTAGCTCTAATTAAAATAACAGAATTTTCAAAAAGGTTGACATTTTTTTTAGTAATAATGTAGAGTACTGTATATAATCAATCCTAATTTTATAAAAGCATTCAAACTTCTATAAGGAAAAACTTAAGTTACTATAATAACAAAAGGATGATAGTTTGCTTTATTTTAAGTAAATATTGTGTTCTGGTATAGAGTTGCTACAAAAGTTATATTATAAAATTCTTTGGTTTTTTAGATTTTCCATGGAACATTTTTAATTTTTCCTGAGTTACCCCTTTTCCAGTTTTCCTTGTGAATAACTTTTTTTTTTGTTTAATGCTAGCATCTAAGGGATATCAACATTTTTTGAAGTTATTTTTCCAGTGTTAAATATTTGAGGTGTTATCCATGTCATTGTGGTAAACGTATTATAAAAAAACCAACACTGTACAACCACCTCATGTAAAAACAATGCCAAAGTTCCCTGCTACAGATCTAGAGTTCCCGGGTTTGATCCCCGGAGCTTCCATCGCTAAAGGCAACGGCTGCTGAGTCGGTATAGTTTTATTGCAGGCTCATGCCATGGAGGTGGGAAATTAATGGGTTTTTATTTTTAGTTAAGTAGAATATTTAAATACCTTTATTTTTCTTTATTTTAAAAAAAATTCTTGACATTTCCCGATTTTCCCTGACGTCAAAAATGTTCTGGTATTCTTTGACTGTAGCCACCCTGTAGTATCAGTGGTTTGTGTATATGATGTGAAGTCTTGGGAAAGCTAGTTTAATTTCTTACTAAAGTCGTGGCATGTATCACTCTAGTGTGTTCTAGTAGATGTGGTTTGTAAATATTGCTGAGGAGTTTTGGAACAGTTTTATTGAGGACTGTCTCTCTTAATAGGACAAGTCTCCAGATAGCTCAGTTGGTAGAGCTGGGTGCATTTATCCAATGAGGTAGGGTATGAATACTGTACTTGTCCTGACACATTTTTAAAACATTGAGGTATTGTGACCTCTGTCAGCCATGTACATATATAGAGCTTTCACCAGTAGATGTCTAAAGAAAATTTTCGTTGGAAAAATCTCCCTGGCGGCAGAAGTTTGGGAAAGATAAACAAAAAGTAGAAATAAGAAGAAATGTGAGGGTATTTTTGTGGTACAAGTTGTGTGCACATATACACTTTTTTTTAACTAAAAGAAGATTTCATTTGACTAGAAATAAAAAGTACTTTAAATAAGTATATATATATTTAATTTATTTTAGTGTTTTGTGTGTGTACCTCAGTGGTTTTACAGATAGAGTGAGTGAGATTTTGTCGGACATAATCAGCGAAAGGGCGGTTAGGCGGAAGCATATTACACCACACTATTCTGAACAATGAAGTTGTTGCAAGTGACATTGTTTCCCTGTGGAAGTCAGAATTTATGTATGTTGTGTTTTGGAATGAAACTCCACCCACCAGAAACTGTGAAATTTTTGGGAGAACCAAGCCCCACCACCTTCCAGTGTACCGTGGATAGAGACTATCCCAGCACCAACAACGTCTGTGTACTCACCATTCAACAGTCAAGCTGGGGTCTCGTACAAATTCTACGGTCACGCCACGGAACGACCTTGTTCATCCTCGCTGCTATAGACTCTGTTTGGGAACTCGAAGTTTAAGTCGAATATTTTCCTGACCAAAACTATCCATTTGAAGAGCGCATGCGCGAGGTGGCCGGTCTAAGTGGTCCTCTGTGCGTCGGTTGCCCGTGGTCACCCCCACCCCCTTGGCTGTGTGTCTCAACGGCGCTGTGCGCAGGCAACGTGGAAGACATAGTTTTTGTGATTGGCTATTCATAACCGCATTATGAAGTCATTCTTTCCGCCCATGTTTCCCCCCTGCTGAGCAGAACTAGATATAAGCATATGTTTAGCAATGTAAGGCACTCTTTGATGCCTTCTAGAAGTAGGGCACACTTGGGCACTATGTAGGGCCTTAGGATATTCATAACGTAAGTTATTGTAAAGGTATAAATTTGATCTTTGGCCACGAGCAAGTATTTTTCAGGCTAGGGTTCAATTCTTGGTGTAAATAATGTAAATTATTATATATTTGATCTTTGGCCATGAGCTAGTATTTTTCAGGCTAGGGTTCAAATCTTGGTGAAGTTTATGTAATTTATTATATATTTGATCTTTGGCCATGAGCTAGTATTTTTCAGGCTAGGGTTCTAAAGATGGTTAAACGTAGCCGACTGTCCGGAGTCGTTAAGGATCTGATAATTAATTGTGTTAGCGGTCAGATGGCGTTAACTGGGTCGCTTTGTTTACTTTCTTGTAGGTGTATTATAAATGGGTTTATTTATTGTATTATCAGCCAGATGAATTTAGTTTGTTGTTACTATGTTTATTATGTTAACTGACAGGTTAAAAGCTAGTTTAGTTATGATGTGAGTTCACAGTTGTCTTTATTTCTTTGTAAGTGTATTTACTATCTAGTACGACAGAGTAGATGTGTATTTATTTATTGCGATAGCTGACAAATGTCTTGCGCCTTTGGGTACTATGAGTAGCAAGTTGTTGCGAGTATTTTTCTTGCGCGGCAATTATAATTATAGAACTCTCCCTTTTTGAAACTGTTTACTGTTATTATGGAACTTCAGTATTATTTCTATAAATGTATGGAGCATTGTGTTGTCAGACACATCGAAGAATCAATATTGTCTTTAAGTCTATTAGACCAACTTGTATATTATTTTCTGTGTTAATATCTACTGTGATAAACTAGCCTTTGGGCCATATTTAGTTCTTGCCTTTACCCTGGCATAATCTTAGTAATTTCCTTTATGCTTAACTGTAATTATGCTAGTGAGACAGGGGTCGGATGGGCTTGTAGAGAACAGATCATTAAAGGTCCCTGGTGATTACTTGTCTTTTATATTGTAATTAGCAACTCACTTCCTGTGGGGGTGAGCTGCCCATTGGAACATTGGTGGTACTGCTATAGGTACTGACCCCACAGGGGGTGTGGTTGACCAGTTGTGAAAATATATACAATAATACATTCATTTAAATCATTTCACAAAGATTGTCAATGTACGGTAGTTAAGGTGAAGATTTAGAGGACACAAGAAAAGACCAGCGTTTCTTCACTTTTTGTAGCAAAAACCTTTTTGGCCAAAATAAATAAAAAATTGATTCAGTACTAACATAGAGTTTAATTTTCTTCAGATGTTGACCTCAACAGTTGTTGAATATCTTTCATGAGCATTGCGACATTAGTGGACAAACTTTTCCAATGAAGAGAAAAAGTTGTCAAATTTCAGGACACTTTTTTACATATATTCAAGAAATTTTGATATCACCATGTGAAGAAAATTAAACTCTGTTTTTGACCAAATAAATGTTTTTCTTCAAAAACCACTAAAACACAGACCTTTTCTCGTGTCCCCTACATCCTCACCTTAATGGACCAAGGTATAGTTGGGCTTTAAGAAATCTCATACGTTCAAATATAACCAAATATCCTCTGGATTTGACAACAGGTATGTATGCTAGTGTTGACACACAAATTGGATGCTAACTATTTCCCCCCCCAATTATCTTATCAATAGACATATCTGACAACTAGAAGAAGTCACAAGGTCTACCGTCAAGTATTTATACATCCAGTCATGTGATATTCATCTGTCACTTTTGATATCTATTATCAAATGTTGATTGCAAAAAAAGTTTTATTTTCTAAATGCGCTCCAAATGTCAATTTGTAATAAAATCAAGGTATCCTGTATAAAACAATGTCCCTACCTTGACTGTTGGGGGGCTGGTTTGGTGTCCTCTTCTCTTGTTAATCTTTGATGGAGAGGAAGCCAGGAGGTCTTCAGGGGTGACATCCCAACGACTCTTCCGGCAAGCTGGTCTCCCTGGAGCTGTTCCTTGGTAAAGTTGGTATTGGGGTGCCATACCGTCCCTAGTCATATCTTTCGAAAGAACATCTACAAAGAGAAATACACACTAAGTTGTATGTGAACATGTAGGTCTAGATGTTGTCAACAAATTTACTACAGGAAGATTATGTGAGTAGTCGAGATGCAATCCTAGACCATGTACACTTTAGGAGAAGTTCTTATCACAGTGTAGTATCACAAGTTATTTCCAAGCAAATACTGTTGCAGTGCTTTAAAATTAGCTCTGATTTACTTGTAGTTACTTTAAATTAAATATTCAAAGACACTTTGGAATAAATGTAGTTTCTCTTTATAAAAAACACAATTAGAGATTTGATTTAAAATTATTTGAAAGTTGAGACATAATACAATCTTTTCTCAAGAATATATTAAAGAAAATAAATTAAAAGTTGATAAATATCACAATTATTTAGATTTACAAACAGTGGTGTATGCAGGATTGAGAAATGAAGGAAGTTGGTGAGCGGGACTCAAAGAATGTCGACAAAATGAAATATGAGGGAATGAGTGGTAATGATTGATTTTCTTCAAGAGAAAGCCAAGTCTGGTGAGTTCATCATCATCATCATCATCATCATCATCATCATCATCATCATCATCATCATCATCACTAACCAATTCCATCCTGTGGCTGAGTGAGTTTAGTAAAATGCCTCCATTCTTCTCTCACTTGCTCTTTATTATCTGATCTGCTCCTTATGTTCATACCATCTCATGTACTCCAACATCCACATTACATGATCATACCACCTCACCCTCGCTTCCACTATTAGCTCCTGTACTCCAACATCCACATTACATGATCATACCACCTCACCCTCGCTTCCACTACTAGCTCATGTACTCCAACATCCACATTACATGATCATACCACCTCACCCTCGCTTCCACTACTAGCTCATGTACTCCAACATCCACATTACATGATCATACCACCTCACCCTCGCTTCCACTATTAGCTCATGTACTCCAACATCCACATTACATGATCATACCACCTCACCCTCGCTTCCACTACTAGCTCATGTACTCCAACATCCTCATTACATGATCATACCACCTCACCCTCGCTTCCACTACTAGCTCAAGTACTCCAACATCCACATAACATGATCATACCACCTCACCCTCGCTTCCACTACTAGCTCATGTACTCCAACATTTAAATTACAAAATTAAACCATCCCACCATTGCTTTCTCTACTATCTCATGCACCCCAACATTGAAATACATGATCATACCATATTAGTCTTGCTTCCTCTACTATCTCATGTATTCCATCTACTCCTACTCTTTCCCGGATAACTTCATTCGTTATCCTGTTTCTCCTCGTGACAGCTAACATGCTCCTCACATACTTAATTCCCATGGCCTCCACTTTCCTAGTCTCTCTTATATTCAATGTCTATGTTTCTGCTGTATATATTATCATGGGTACAAAGTACACCCTAAACAGCACTTCTATATTTCACAAGCCTTCTCCAGTATAAAGTGTAGATAGTTTACCTTTTTTCACTGAAAAAGTTTTTTTTGTGGTATTTATCTCTTCTAGGTCATTAATAATAGTTATATAATTATTCTACAAAGGGCTAGGTTAGTTAATAGGTTAGATGGATGGTCAGGATGCTTCAAATATTGCTTTAATTGGAACTATACAATATTTTGTTCCTTTTTTTTTTTATTTAACAAAACGACCACAAAAACGTTTTGAGCATGTATCAATAATAATGCCATTCTCAGGTTTCTACATGTTTAGTCAGTTATTATAATAGTGAGAAAAATTAACTTTTTTTTAACATATTTGCAGTTTATATATGAGTCTACATATGCTGGGGGATTTTATAGTCATTGTACATGATATAATTTTGGTAAAAAAAATAAAAAATAATAGAAACTAGAAAATACCTGCCATTTGTAGAAGATTTCCTCAATACAATGTGATTGATATGATTGAGTGTTTTAAGTTAGAGTATTTAATAATAACATTTTAGAGAGCATCCTAAAAAAGTGTATTAGTGAGAAACGTTATTAAAGAAATAAGACTTGAAAATGAGAAAATTGAAATTTATTGGGTTGCAAAAATATGAGAAAGATGAAAATTATATTTGAAAAAAAAGTTAGAGTTAATTGACTAATAATAAAGAAAAAAGAATATTGAATTAAAATGTTAAAAATTGTTTTTTGGAACTAAAATATAGTCACAGTTAGATTAAAAAGACACTTTTTTAATGTAATGATCCAAAACTTGAATAAAATATGCTATAACAATAAATTTAGCGATGAAAATTTTTAAGTTTTGTAGAAAAATATATACATACCTAATCACACCATTCTCTTACATGGAAGGCAAGAAACTGTGAATATTACTATAAAAAACCTCTGTACTTAATCCACTAACTTTCCCGACACTTCCCTATCCTTGAATACTCCCTCCGCTTCAACAACATCTATACACCGAGTCATCCATGCTATTTTATTCTTACAGCTTTTAATGCTCATCTTTTTCACACATTCGTCTACAACATTTAACCAAGTTTTACATGGCCTACCCCTTACTTTTGATTCACACACTCTACTGTCATATATTTGCTTTATCACTTAATCCATACTCATCCTCTCAACATGCCCAAAACAACATAAAACACCTCTTACACATTTACCTATTAGATTCCCTTTCAAACTGCACTTCTTCAGAACCCATTCATGACTAATTTTGTTCATACGAGTTTTTCCACATACATTTCTTAAATATCTCATTCCAACAGCATTCATCTTTCTCTTATGTTTCTCATGACAAACCCACGCTTCACACCCATGAAATATTGGTGTTAACACACTTTTATATATATTCCCATCTTTGCCTTTTTCGATACTACTTTGTTATTTGCAATACTCAATATACATCCAACTACTCCTCGAGATGCATTCACCCATCTGTCGATTTCCCCATCTATTTGACCATTTTAATAGAAAAATAAATGAATTATATTTTATAAATAACGGCATTAAATTTGATAAAAGGATAATATTTAAGAAAATGAATGTATTTATATTATATTATAAGAATTATCCGAAACAATAAAAAATAGGCAAGTAAGAATATTAATGATAGGACAAATTAAAATATTTTATAAGACAAATAAGAAAAGCGCTAATACAATCACAATGAATGTATCAGTATAGAGATACAAATATAACTAGTACTTGATATAGAATAAATTAAGATTATGTCAAACATGCAGTAAGATAAGAAAAAACAAAAAATATTTAATTTTCATTTATATTTTATAATTCAAAAAGAAGTTGGTGTATAGAAGTAATTCCAAAGTCTTATTGAGAATATAGCCCCTTGCTCTTTGGTAACGAATATGGTTTGTTTATTAAGTGTTTTCTTTTTTAACATGTTTCGGTAGGCCTATGTATAATACCATAATAAGAAAAAAGTTTCATAATAAACAGAAGAAAAAAAACTTTTTCCTGATAATGGAATTATACATACCAAAACATGTTGAAAATGAAAATCTACTAGGCAGATGGACTACCTTGTATAGTATGAGAAAATATGTCAACGTCCCTCCAGAGATATGTGTGTTCACCAAACTATTTGGACTGTTGAGTTAAACTCCAGTCTAAAGTTAGCGGTGTTGCCAAATTTGTCAAGCTGGTGCTGATATAAAGATGTGAGGGACATGAATTCTGCGGTTGTTTATTTCTTCAAATATTCTCCTAATTGTAAAAATGTTGCTGGTTCAGTGAAACGTGGTCTCTTACCTTACATCAATTTTTTTTTTAATGAGGGTGTTTAAAATCAAGGTGCTTAGGAAGATATTTGATCCAAAAAGGGATGAAGATACTTAATAGAGGAGGTTACATGATGATTTGATAAGGTCTGTTCAGAGTAGGAATTGTTTCCTGAAAGGCCTTTTTCCCTACCAGAAATCTATTATATAGTAGGATATTGGTAGGAAAAAAGACCTTTCAGAAAGTAATTCCTACCGTTAATGGAGTATACATACCCTGTACTCATAACAAGACATTGATAGGCTAATCAAGTCTTGTAGATTAGAGTGGGGAGGTCATGTAGCACAATAGGGAGTCTCTAGAGCCGTGTTCAGAGTACTGACTGGCAAACCCAATGGGACAAGACCTTTGGGAAGACCTGGACGCAGATTGGAGGATAACTTTAGAATGGACAAGAAAGAGATAGGGTGTAATGAGGTGGAGTGGCTAGAACTAGCTCAAGATAGGGGATAAGTGGAGGAGTACTGTTGTAAGTGTGGCATTGGAATTTGAGTTTATAATGCCATAAGGTGAGTAAGGTGCAGTGAAACACGATAAAACAATTTGGAGTAAAAGGGGAAGATGAACCTGCAATCTCTTTGACAGATCATTCACAATATAAAAGTATCAAGAAGTTTTGATCGAGTTGAAACCAATTCTTCTTCTTTCAACTTTGAAGAATATAGGCTAGTGCTATAATAGCCTACATACGAGACCTTTTTTTTTGTTTCCGAGGCTCACTATCCATCCGGGCTATACACATTAATATATTATGCTTATTTGGTAGGGGGAAGAGGATTTAATTTAGAGGAATAGTATCCACATTCACGTGGTGGAAGAGTGGAAAATCCGTCCTCAGTACACCCAAATGGGATTCAAACCCCCATCTCCCAATCATTGGCAGTCTAGTCTATTGTGAGAGTGACACCTTAGACAAATAGTATTAACACTTTTTTATTTGCTTTATCCCCAATATAATTTTTATTCAACTTTGTACCCCCAAAGTTGTTGGTTCATAATTCTAGTTATACATATTTTATAATAAAAATCTAAAATAAAAGTGGTACTCCCAGATCTCATGTTCTTATATTCTGGTATCTTGTGGCTAACCCTTAATCTGGACCAGATTATTTACTTTTTATCATGAAATAATATTTATGTGTATATTTTTATTTCTACATATCCCCTGAAGGCTTGGTTTCCTAGGAACTGTTTTGTGGCTCACAGTCTGTTAGCTAGAGAGCATCATGTCAAAAACATTAAGAATAGCACTTATTCCTGAAGATGAAGAAGAGTTATTAAAGTAATTTTTTAACATTGTATCCTAATAGCTACTACTAGTTACTTCGATGTACTAACTACGCTAATGGTTTAGGGTTAAGGAAGGTTGAATTTGTAGTTAGTGTAGCCACATTTGTGTGGAGAGAATGGGAAATTGTTTAGGAAAAACCACCCTCAGTACACCCGACCAGGATCGGACGACAATCTCCCTGTCATCGGCAGTATAGTCTATTGTGAGAATAGTGTCTTAGATCATGCGAGGTGTGTAGGAATTTATTTTTTTAGCACCAAGTTTTACTACCTATTCAGGTTATCTGCAATTTATTTATTAACTCCAAAAACTTCCACTAGTAATTTATCTACATCCCTAGTACGAGTTCCTTTAAATGGTTGATAGGATATCACCTTTTTACAAATGAAAAATTCTGACCATTTTTTCGAATGGGTAAAAAAATAAATTGATTTGATCAAATAAGCCAGGAGTGTCAACCAAATCCAATATAAAGTTCGTTCACGGTAGGAGTTTACCTGGGAAAGGACTTTTTTCCCTACCAGAAATCTATTATATAGTAGGATATTGGTAAGAAAAAAGACCTTTCCCAGGTAAACTCCTCCCGTGAATGAACAATACGGGCACCACTACAGCCTCGTTTATCTCTAAACACAAAATGTTGGCCATCACAATCCCAACAAGTTGTGTTATAATAAAAACATATTTAAAAACTTGTTGGTGATGTTGGAGGTGGGAATGCCAGTCACTGCCAACATGTTGTGTTATTTTGGCTCAATTGTTGTAGCCAATAAATATCCAACACAACATGTTGGCTAACTTAGGAAATTATGCGCATGTGCTATTGAGTTGAGTCAGGTCTCAAGCCTTAGTTTTCAAATTAGTTTAACATCTTGGTATACATAGTTTTGTGGTTATGGAATGGAACAAAGAAAACACAACTAAACTAATTGAGCTGTATCGCAAGTATTCTGTTCTTTGGAACATTACCTCGGCTGAGCACAAGAATTCAAATAATAAAAGTGATGCACTTACTGTGTTAGCTAGTGTTTTTGAACCTCCTACAATTTTTTATGTTTTGGTTTTTTCTGAAAGAGTATACTTCCTGCCAATATCACAAATGTAGAAACGGAATATAATATGTTGTTCTTCATGGCCAGAAATGAGTAGACTGATTAAAAACTAGAGAAGGGCTCAAGATGTTGGCCGAACAAAATGGCATAAGCGTTGTTTACTTTCCATAATATGTTGGCTCCAACTTGTTACTTAATAAAGGCTTACAAGCAGCTGTTGAGCCACTATTTCTTCTGCAAGTTAACAATATTATTTCTATTTTTCCCCTCAAATAAAAGGCAGAAATAAATAGCTATCTTTGTCTCAAACCGCCATGTTTTGTGTAAGTACATGATTAGTTCTGAATAGTACAGCACAGCCACAACTCGACTAGTTCAAGGAGGAGTCCTAAAGGCCAACAGCTACGATTGAAGTCTTGCAGCACGGCTGAGCAGTTTCTAGGAAAACACCTCCACTCAGAATTAGAGAAACCAATGCAAGGTCAGTCATCATGGCCGGCTGCAGCCGCAACCATTTGGTTGGCACTAGTTCCTGGGAAACCACAGCCTAAGAAGTCTTCGCCTACCCTGGAAGTTTGCGTAACCCCAGGTTGAGTATTGTTGCCCTAGACCATCCAATCACCGAAGAGGAAGACATGACATTGTGCCGCTGTATTCTATGGTGGATCTTGTTAATGTATTCAAATGTTGTTAAGTAAATGAAGAGTAGTAATTTTTTTCAATATTAGAAATTCCAATAAATACTTTTCTGTGGGAAACGTAATCAAAAGAATAACCATTTTCCAAATAAGTGGAAGTAAAGATATTTTTTTAAATTTCTAAATTAAATATAGTTATCAGAAATTTTTTTCAACCTGTATAAATAGGCATACCAACTAAACATCAAGCTCGTCTAGTCTGGTTTGCTGGTGGCGGAGATTTTGAAACTCAAATCCCTGCTGGATGTACTGAGAGTGGATGATTTCCCATTCTCATTCCAAGTAAATGTAGGTCAAAGTTCTCTAAGTTAATCCTTTCTCATCCCTACCCCATTAGTGTTGACTTTTGACCTTATGGGTAGTGAGATGCAGTGTAAAAAAGTCCCAATATTAATGTAAACATTGTCTTGCATATTTTTATATTATATTTATACACACACATTATATAAGGGAATATTATGAATGGAGGTCTAACGACCCCTCAATTTGATCCTGAGTGTCTAATGAGTTTGACATGTCCTTAAATTATCATCATAATCATAATTTGCAGTGGCGTATTATGAAAGTATTATTAAGTATGTTGTAGTCTAATAGTTGGGAGCTCGGAGAATTTGGAGGCTAAAGACCTTCAACCGCCAGTGGCTAGTAGGGTCCGGGATCTCCCTCCAATGGGTGTTTTTAGAAAGTGCTTCTCAAATTGTTATTGTCTGGACCCTTATTACTGCCATACTAACTTAAGAAATTTCACACAATGCTTCTCCAATCTCCTTTCTTGTATGGGGTAGGCCTGCTAGACAGTACTAGCACAGAGAGTGGAAATGTACCCACATTTTCAAGAAAAAACAACCTCACCCTTGATTACTCGATATTTCTATTTTGTACATTTTCCAAAAGATATTTTTAAAATAGGTTTTTATTTTTTATACAAACAAGCTCTGTGCATCCTACTGAGATTCAAACTTAGAACTATCTGTTAGCAGTAATTAGGTTAAATGTGCCATTTATAATGCCCCAAACCAGCAGTCTCCAAATATTCAATTATTTGGGTTTCTCGAGTCAAATATAGAAACATACTAATATAGAGACATGTATGTTTTTTGCCGAATAAATTATTTCTTACCGAAAATTATAAATTGAACTCGTACATATTTATATAAGCTGTACTTGTATTTAGGTAATTTAATCTCAACAGTTATTACTTATGCCAGCTCAATACTTACTTATCAGGGTATTAGATGACTTAATATAGCATGTTGGTAAAGAACTGGCATACAAAGCAAAATGTTCTTGGTTCAATTCCCATGTCGTGAATGTAATTGTTTACCAAATTGAATGTACCTGTTACTATAATATTTTATGCTTTCACACACACATAAAAATAATTTGTTTTCAACGACATCTGGTGGGATGAATTAAATTATAGATGGTTGAAAATAAACTAAGTACACTATAAGCAATTAGTTTTATACAAGTGTGAAATATTGTTTTATATGCCAGGGGATAAATCGGCTCTATCTATGTTTATACTGTAGGCCCTATAACACTACATTTAGGCTACAACTGATATAACTGTCTGTTGCAATTTATTGGTTTAGTCTGTGAACTTTTCTAATCTGTGAAGCAAAGATTTTAGCTAAATAACACTAAGTTGCAGGTCATAGTTTGGAGACTAAAGTCTCTTAAACCAGTCAACAACCGTTGTTTGATTTTTGTTACTTAAGTTTTGAATAAGTAGATTAAATTATTATACATTTTTAAAATCAATTAATTGATGTTAAATTTATACAAAATTCAAATCTCATAAACTTATTCAACTTGTCAAACTATGTTTAATCCCTTACTATATTTATTTTATCGTCTCTTTCAAACGGACTATAAACTATGAGTTATGAATGAACTGTCCAGACTAACAAATAAAAAGGGTTTTTGTTAACTTAATTTCTTTGGTGCTATTTTGCCACCATTATTATTTACGGAATCTTCTAACACAGCTGATACAGAAGACATATCAATGTTCCCTCGCTAATAATCAAGGTGGATTACTTGGCAACACTGCCAAGACTGCTAGCTGAAGGTTATTTTTATTTAACATAAACCTACACAGATGTCACAGCATACACCATCAAGGTTTGTTCATCATGCCATAAAAACGCTATGTAAAGGCCTATATACAGACTCTGTATCCGTAATGTACTTAGCGTACTTTGTAAGAGATCGACTCCACACTAATAGATTACACTATCTACAGAGTCCATATCCTTAATTCCTTAGTCCTTACCACTCTGCAGAAGTTGAATCAACTTTAACTTTCTAAGGACTAGTCAGTATGAACTGCTAAGGACTACCAATCACACCGAAGCATGTGCGCGCATCGAAATAAAAGCACCAATGGCAGCCAAAGGATCTGTCGCTATGGAAACAAATACAAAATTATAAAATAATTTTATGGACTGAGCTATTTCAGAAATATTCTTAACGTTTTATAAAAGTATGTTGAGTAGTTACTTATGTTATAATATTATTCTGCTGGGATATTGTAGGCTTAGGCCTAGCTCTAGAAAATTTCCTTTTGAAGCGTTTTATTGAACGGTTTCCAACTTTCTCATGGTTGGCACGGTCACGTGATTCCAGATACAGACTGTGTAGACGCAATTTCCATTTCTAAGGACCCTTAAGGACTGTAAGGATGCAGAGCTTACAAAGTTTGTGTCGGGGCCTTTAGGCGAATGTTACTTTTATTTCTTAAAATAATGGGATTATAGATAGCACAAACATGGAGTTTATTATTTGTATGATGAACAAACCTTAGTTAGGTTAACCTAAATATTATTTCTAGGATTGTTGCTAGTTAAATCTATTCTCGTTGCATGTTTTAAGTAAATACATACAAACGCACTATTATGTGAGCTATTGGTGAACATTTTAAAGTAGGCGCAAAATTTCCCCTGAGCATTATTAGGTTATGTCTTACTCGTGGGTTATCTTCTAATAAGTAAGCCTACAATCATAGTTGAATTTGATTTAGTATTTTTTGTACATCATAAATAATATACTTACATACAATTTTTGTAATATATTGATAATTAATTTGTTCTGATAGCTGGAATACACAGCGACCAGAACTTTTCCACAGCCAAGTTAATGTTTATTCTAGTTTAAAACTTTATGTAATTTGCAGGATCAAAACATAAGAAATTTCTAACCAGATAAAATCCTTAGTTTAAAGTTTTACATTAAGAGGGCATAGCATGCGCACCAACTATAAGAAGTTCAATGTTTTACCAGTAGATGGCAAGAAGATTATTAACGGTAATAAAATGGAACAGGAATTCAAGAAATAATAATAGATATCTTTTGGGGGCATAGTAAATGAAATATTGCTTCTGTAGAAACGTTTGACAACGACGAACAGATAAACGCTTTCAATACTGCCAGATATATTTTCAAAGGATAGATAGATTCATTGATCTAAAATTTGGAAAAGGATCGAACAGATCATATCAACTTTGGAAGGAGCAACAAGAAAGCAGTGATCTTTATACTATATTGGATGGACATAAACACACACCTTGCAACGGATCAAATCGTGACGCTGAAGTTTGTCATCTGTTTTCTAACGAGGGCTCAGATGCAATGGTTTCTTTCAATGTTCTTGTACAAAAACGCATTTCTAGAGAATAAAAGTCATCGTTTGGAAATAGTGAAGTATTATACCCCACTTGGCTGGAGAAACATTTACATTAAAGGATATACAATTCAGTTTTACAGGTAGTATCGTACAAATAAGAATAACATCTCTAATATGTTAAAATATGTAGCTATCCCCCATTTTGTTTACATTCTGCCAAAACTACAATATATTGAAATTGGTTATTATCTTATATATTGGTTTTAGAAACACTAATATAATTAAAGTTTAATAACAATGTTGAAATAAGGTAGGTTGCTTTAAACTTAACTACATGTATTTGAATAACAAACTTTGTCTAGTAGTTTTACATTTAAACTAACATTTAGGTTATAGGGCTTGGAGTTATTACTATACTACCATGTATTTAAAGTAGGTTCTCGGCTTGTATATTGTTTTCAGAAACCATATTATAATTAATGTCCGACAACTATAATGAAATAATCTCACTAAAAACCTGATTACTGTTGTTCAAATGACAAACTTTGTTTAAAAGTCTTACGTTCAAACGACCATTTAGGGTATAAGTTTGTAGAAGTGTTGTTATACTAGCCTACATCGACTTATTTAAGGAAACAAGTCACAAGTGTTGAACTTAGTTAAGTTCTTCAAAACTTTAATGAACTCATTCATTTCGTTGAACTAATAATAAATTGATATATCTTATATAATCATAAAAATTAGCGAATGATGTCGAAATGCCACATGGCCTTGTATGTATGAAAGAGTGAAAGAGATACCCGAAAATTTCCTTCTTTCTTACATAATAGTGTGCAGTCGACAGCACGAAAGTTTTAGCCACAATGCAAGAAAGGGATGTAAGAGATATGGAAACTATCCCGACAGCTGTAAAACCGCTTCAACAAGCTGAACACGGCAGTAGTTTCTTTAAGTCCTAAGCTCATCAAGTTGGAGGGTTTTTTCACCATCTAGCAGACAAACGCTGACTTGCACGATAAGATGACGAGAAGTACCATTATGTCAAAAGTGAAGGGAGACGATTGGTATTTCGATGGATATGGTTTAATATTGCGAATCATTGCTTTACGCATATTACTTTCAGATGCAGCGCCTAAAGCTTATGTAGACAAGATATTATATCATGGTTTCACCTAGTACATTTACTATTCAAACCATATAAGGAAGAATACAAGATATAACGAACTGGATTTAATTATTGAACCTGGTTATAAACTCAAGCAAGCCGGGACCGTTTTTACTATAGTTAAAAACTTGAAAAACATTAGCTGTTTATTGAATCCCATACCTATCAAAGGGGTACCTTTCAAGGATTCAGAGTGTGATTCCATAATTTTCGTGCTGAAGAGATTGTCAACCTAAGAGTCAACATTACATGTATAGTTAGGTCTTACACATGCAGTGCCAAATTAAGGGGTGGATGTTTTATCCTCCACAGGATGCAACATTTATAAATGAATATTGATCCAGCTACAAAAAAGTTTACCACCCATAAGCTAGGCCATTACAAGAAACAAGTTTCCTTCTTTCTCTTCTCTCCATCTTTCAGGTTGCGTCAGGTTGCCAACCTCTGCCAGTAGATACCAGGTTTCTTTACCTTCCCCACTTCTTATTATTATGATCAAATATGACATCTTTACCCTAACAATTTACATCATTATTCACAGTGTCACTTAAACACCTAATCGAATTTACAAACTCTTCCCTCCTAGGGAAGAGAGGGGTGGTTGTATCATTACACATCCAGCTTTCTCGAGGGATTCCTTACCCGAGGAGTTCGCCTCACAGCCAGAGGAGTGCTTAATCTAGGCGATTCCGAGACACTGGGGAAATTGATAGGTGGTTTCTCTGAAGACGGCTCATCTGTTTGACCAAGATAAATTTCTTATTGTGAACTATTTTCTTCCAAAGGCAAAAGAATTCCTTCCAAAGGGTCGTTGGTTCGTGGATTTTGTCGCAACAGGGCTTCCGTTCCACTCTCTATAATTGAATTACGCAAGTGATCCGCATGCACAAACTTCACCTAAGTCCCCACCTTTGCTAGATACGTAACAGGATTTGTAATCCTTATTATTTTCCCTAGAATACATGTTTCAGTTTCTCCTAGAACCGTTTTAACCAAAACTACGTGACCATCTTCAAATGTACGGGGTGATCCCGCCTTTCTATTACAATTTATTTCCACTTTGTCTTTCTTTTCCGCCATCCTTGCCGCAAGATTGTAATGGTATTGGTTTATATTGTAATGATATCGATTTTTCCTGTCTTTTTAATATTCGAGATCATATTTTAAAGTAAATATATTAATATTTCTTCTTTTCAAATTAATATAAAGTAAACTCATCTTTTCTATACTACGGCCATGTTTCTTTTTCTTTTATTTTAACTGCACGTGTCAGAAACAAGGTTTTTACTTCCGTTTTGTATTACGCAGTAAATAAATAGCAGGTGCAGAGAAACGCGTCTGTTTTCTTAAATGCGCGCTAATTAAAAACTAACCCTATTGGTCGATGGAAAGAAAGCAAGGAGTGGTCTGGGTTCGAGGGTGTGAACTACGGGGTCCACACGGTTCGACTCGAGAGGACGCTAGCTTGGTAGAGGGCATTCTACTCTTCTACGGCAGACGAGAGAGATGTGTATTACATTGCGCGTCCTCTCTACTCTTCTTCGGCAGACGAGAAAGATGTGTAATACATTGCAGCATCAATCTCGTATAGTTTAATAATGTAGCTTGGTTGTGTTTATAATTACGGTCAAGGTGTTATCACCTAAAATGGTTTTCATTCTTTTTTCAAACAACAGTCATATGTAATATTATACCATTAAAGTCTATACAAAAGTATCTACTTTCAAAAACATTTATTTTTAATATAAATATTCTTCAAACCAAAGTGAAGTTAGAATATTAAAATGGCGCTCAACGTGAAGGCATTCCAGTGTACGTCACAATTGGCGTACTCAGCGAGGGGCAGTATTTAAGGCTTTTACAATTGGCTTTCCAATGTGGGGCATCCAGCTTCAGTCTTTTACAATATCCCTCTAAAATATGTAAAAAGTCATGGATGAAGGTAATTTTTCTTTGAAGTAACATATGTAGAATATCCTTTTATGATTCATCCATGAAGAAACACGCGCTTTTCAGAAATAATTTGAAAAGGATTATACCATTAAATATATATTTATTTACATAATTTTTTCTGTCAAATGAACAACTCCGTAATAGTTAGGAAAGGACGCCAATTCCCTATACCAATAAGAAGCTAGCCTTCACAACACCTGTCGCCAGGACTCTATTAGTTGGTTTTTACACTGGTAATGAGGGAACCAAGAGGCAAGGCGTATGTCATATATAAGCCGCTTGTGCGTATGGTTAAGGGCACAAGCAAACATATTCGCACACAATAAGACGCACCCACACACAAACATACGAAATAAACTAGCTCGCACAAATACACATAAACAAATAAACCACAAATACACAAAAGTAGCAGTCTAGCACAAGTTTGCATTGATATCAAGCATTTAATTGGAGAATGTATCAGTAATTAACAGATGTCAATTGAATAAACCGTGTGAAACAACAGCCATCAATCGTCTCTTTCATTTATTAAATATACCGATTTAATTAATGCTCGACCACTGAGCAATTAACAGCTAGTTAAACGGTATCCATTCCGTACAGTGATGTTAGGCGCTCAACCACGGAGCTATAGACAACCGAAATATTATCACAGCCATCGATATTATATCTGGAAAAATCTGAAGATTTTTAAGATGAGGCTTCTACATTGACAGCCGAACTCTCTGTCTGAATCCAATAGATAACTCTGCCGGAGTTTTACCCATAATAGTGTGAGGGGTATTCTTATAGGCAAAAAGGAAATTATCTACCCTATGCTGCAGTGTTATTTTCCTCCCATCCTGAAGATCCTTCTTCAAGGCTCGTGAGAGCGCCTTTTTAATTATTTTCACCTAGCTTTCTGCCTGTCCATTAGATGTTGGATGACATGATGTGCACCACTTCATTTCCTCGCAGAAAATCTTCCAATCTCTTCTGAAACCAACTGTAAACTTCCATCAGACACTAGCTTACCCAGAATACCATAGGCTGCAAAACATGTCCTTAGTTCCGCTATTGTTTGTGATGTCCTTGTAGTAGACATGGGGAAAACCTCTATCCATTTAGAATGAGCGTCGACCAACACAAAGTATTCTGTTCCCTCCAATTTTGTGAAATCATTATGAACTCTCTTCCATCTTCTTAGTGGCCAGTTTAAATTACAAATATTTTTGGCTGCCTCTCTAAGCTGACCTGTTAAATGACAATGAGTGAGTACATTTATATCCTCATCAATTAATTATCAGTAGTATGTAGGGCGTTTCAGCACAATTTGACCTTTGACCCCAATTTGTTTGATGTAATCATTGCGTGTTATGTCACAAACCTGATGCCGATATATTTCCGTCTGGCCTGAATGTACACTTCATCATCCCTTTGGTTAATTCCATGACGACATGGGGTTAGTGACCTGTTGTCCTCCTCAAATGTCGCAAAGGTTTATTCCTGGTCTTTTATGTGGTAATGGGTTTATCCTGATGACTCATACATGGTGCCAGGTTTGCGGATCGACAAGAAAAGTCACCTCAATCTGAGTGACGCGATCATTGCGTGTAATGTCGCAACACTCCTCCCCACTGTGTTTGCCCTGATGACTCATACCTTGTGCCAGTTTGACGGCTTGACAAGTCAAGTCGCCTCGATCTTCATCATTGCGTGTGATATCGCAACACTCTCCTTGGGTTTTAACTGACGACTCATACTTGGCTCCAGTTTGGTGGCTCGACGTGTTGAGACAGGACTAGTTAATGACCTTGAAACAGTGAAATTGAAACTTTGAGATAGTACATTAACCCTGAAAACTATCTCCCGATTTAGTGGTAATGGGTGTTCCCTGATGACTCATACCTGGCGCTAGTTTGTGACCTTGGAACCGTAAGCTAGTACATGAGGTCATTGACGATAGCAACCTACCTCGTGGAAATGAGTTTTCCCAATGACGTCATCACTCTGTCGCAACCCTGATGAGTCATACCTGGTGCCAGTTTGGTGGTTCTACAAGACAAGTAGAAACAAGAATAAATTAAGAACTTTATTGGTGTTGAAATGGGTTTTCCCTGGTGATGTCATCGTTCTGTCACAACCTTAGCTGGTAGCATCTATAAATATCACCATCTGCTTTGAAATTCTTTCATTACATAGCTGGACTTAAAGTGTTAAACACGCAACCCAAGATGAGTTATTACGCTTCGCTGACGGTTCTGAGTGAGTAAATGTACTTTTATTACAGACATAATCATTATTTATTTGTTGTAAAATCAAAGTATACACATTTAATTTATTTTAATTTACAATAGTCCATGGCAGAGCTGTGTACATTTATTAATTTATAATAGGTATATGAGAATTAAAACTATAGATAATTTGAAGGTTTCTAAGCAGCAACGTCTTTGAATGACATTTGGATAAATTTATGTTGGAACAAGTGTTTATTATAATCAATGGCAATTTATTGAAAAAATCAGATTCCTAGCAATTGGTAAGGGGTAATTAATTTTGTTAGTAGTTTACTAATGACAGAATATTATTTGAAAATAGTATAAATAAAAGTGGTTATAGCACATTAAATAATGTATTTTTTATTTAAGACTAGTTTAATGAATACATTTTTTATAAAATATAAAACTATTTTTGGTTAATTCACTAAAAACAAAATTTTATTTAAAATATGTTTTGAACAAGTATTTATTATAATTAACATAATAATGTGTTCATTGAAGGTAATGTTTTAAAATACCACAATGCCATCAGTTTCTTTGGACCCCTGAACTTAATAAAGACATTGCATAGTCAATCCTAAATGAACAAAAGATCCAAACAATTTAAAAATAATTTTAGCTTTAAAAAGCACCAACGTTGCTAATTGTCTCAAATTTCCTTAACATTCGGGATACTATTTTATCTTACTATTATATCACGTAGATAAGCTGTTTAATAGTTTTAAATTAAATCTATACTGAATATAAAACTAAGATGTTGCTTTGTATTTTTAGAAAACAAGCCGTGGTTAGATTCGCTGACATCCGCGGATCTAATGGCCCTTGGTGTATTCCTGTAATAATTGACCCCAAAGGTTGGTTATTACTGGACAATGAAAGACCATATTTGTAAGAAAACATAGTACACTTTTAAAAGCCAAATAGAAACAAAATAGCAACATGTAAAATTGTTTCAGAATTTGAATAAGGGCCCGGTTAATGGTCGTTGGAAGTGAAGAGTCACGTCAGCGCCCGCCCCCAATTAATGGTAGCAGAAGAAAGCAATTGAGTTGTACTTTTTCTCGGTGGCTCAGTCAAATTTAAAATGTCTCCAGAGCTATCGGCACTTTGGAGCCCACCTCTACCCCTAACCCTACCAAAGAGTGGGCTTGAGTTGGCAAACAAAGCTTTAATCCTCTGCATCCTTTATTTCAGGTAGCAATCACCTTCGTATTGAAAGGAGTCAGAGTACAAAACTTGTACAAAGCCTTGACGAGGGCTGTTGGGAGCAATAACCTAAGATTATCCCAAATAGAAGGCATTGCATTTGTCAACTGGCTTGGGCTTTCATTGAAATTCATCCTGGCCATAGCATACAAAAATTGGAAGTTTTCAGGATCTCACATAATATGTTCATACGTAATAAAATTGGGATATAGTCTGGTTTTCCAGTGATGGGGAGGCTGGGCTTCAAATACCGGCTGGGTGTATGCCCACAAAGAGTGTTTTATAAGGTTTTCCACTCTATCTTCACACCAATGTGGTTACATTTTTCTAAAATTTACTTTACTATTCCCTACCATATTAATGCATTTAAATGGGAATGTATCAGACAAGTAGCTGTACACAATACAATAGGAACAATAATAATATTAAAGTGATAAACAAAAGTCTCCTATAATGTAGAAACTGTACCATGCCAGAACTGGGAATACACACTAATTACAAAATTAATTGAATAATAAATACAATTTTATTTGTATATATACATTCTTACATTAAAAACATGAAATAATAGTTAAATGGTGATTTATTTTAAAACATTTTATTGGATAAATAGTAATAACACAAATATTAAAAAAAATGTCATTGCTTAAATATTACTCCCAACACACGATTAAAAGCAACAATTACTATACATTGGTAATATTATTTAACTGATAAAGCAATTAAAATAAATTACACAAAGGAAATATACGGTTATTCATTGAATAAAAGTTACCTTGTAACAATATTTATTGTTGGTATTTATCAACACTAGTAAGCTTGGAGGTTTATGTAGGTGATGGAACTGTAAATATATCCCCGATAATCCAATAGGTACAACAGTTGGTGAGTAGAGCTGAATGACCAGGGCTCAAATCCCCATTCGTGTGTCATTTTTCTATCTTTACACAATCGATCCATCAAAATGTCATCTTAAAACATATTGGCGTAGTTCAAAATAGTTTAAAAATACTATATCGAGATTCTAAATTTGAAGCTTAGAGCAGGGAATATGTCTTTATAAAATCTTGGATTATGTAAATATGAAAGCTATCAACTTTTTCAACAGGAAATAAGCGTATAACCTGAAAAGGCAGTGGTAAGACGTCGTGCTAAAATAAGAGTAAATAATGGACAAACTAAAGTATACAAGAAATTTATAAGAGTACGAATGGAGTTATTACAAACACACTCCTGGAGAGCCAGGAAAGAGAGAAATTCAGGAGCAACTTAAAAATACTGGAATTCTAGTAACATTTAATTGAAATATTTATATAGTAACCTTTTGTATAGTAAAAAAAGCTAACTGAATAACTCCTATTTTTATCCTTCCACAATCTTTCCCTTCTATACCGCTTTTCTTCCTGAAAAATAGTGATTGTGAGTGACTGCATATATTTCTACATCAAAATCAAATCGCTCTGTTCTAAACACCAATTTCATTACCTCACTAATCAATATTATAAATAATAAGGTTTCATTTCTACTCTCATTAAGTGTACAATAAAATGAGAATTCCATTTAGAAAACCCAGAAAATATAAATAATTTTCTTGTTAAAAAAATAGTGGTAGCCCTGAAAGTAAAAAAAATCAAATCTTTATTAATACTGTGTACAACCAATTTTTTAAACAAATGTGTCAACTGTAGCTTTAACTTAAAGGAACGAATTTTATGTGATTCCCTATTAATTATAAATCTGTTTGTCATTAGCAGCTTTACATCCCACGGGGAGCAAATTTAAAATACAAACCAATCATCCACGCTAGCTATTGTTAGTAGATGAGAATAATACACTATATTAGAATTCAGTTTTCTTCGGCCACTTGAATTCGAAATGTAAGTTCCCCTGTCAAGATGCCCAATGCTTTCAGTACACACAAATGCTACACGATTGTGCATAAAAATATTGAATTTTTAGATATTCGCCTATAAAATAGAAATCAAATTAATTATTTAATGACACGTTTGCTCATTTTATCTCCTTTTATCTTTTGAACTACTTCTTAAAAAATGAAATATTTATGTCATTTTTTTAATCATTAAGAGTAGTGCTTGTGATGCAAAGTGTGAAGTGGACAGAGCTGACATTTCGGTCAAAACTCTTATAGAAGTTTTGACGTGTAAGAAACTAATTTAATGGAAACTGACAAAGTTTTGAACACGCATAAACACCCAATAAGATACAAATATTTTTTATTTTTGATCTTATTTTGGCCCACAATTTTGTAGCGAGAAATAATAAAATTTCATAGACGTGATAAAAAAAACTGTCAAATTTTCTACGAAATTATCAGTCTCATCAGCTTTAGTAGACAAATTATTTAAGGCGTCACTCTCGGGTTAAACGGACCTTATGATGACGGGGAGATTGGGGTTCGAATCCCAGTCTGGTCTACTGAAGCTGCCTTGTCCCTATATGTTATCCCACTCATCTTGAAGGCAAATGCGGGTTGATTATCTCTAAAATGTTTCCTTCCTCATCACTACCTTAATAGAGTAATTATTATATACTCGGCCTCTCTGGCAACAAACTGGGAGGAACCTTGCCTAAAATATTTTTGTTAGGGGCTCTGGTTTTTTACTAATATCCTTGCCATGTTTCAAGCTTTGCTAGCCTTGGTACAAACTACGAGTCGCAATGATTATCTGTAAACAAGTTTACAATAGTATAAAAATACTTATATAAGGAGTTAATGTCCTCCAATTTTAAAAAAGCTCAGTAAAACAACTAGTATTTTCAGGAAAAATAAAAATCTATTTTTTTCTCAGGGCAAGGAACAAGCGTTTAGAGAAAAAACGCGAAAAACAAACTCAACGTATTTTATCCAACCTTAACCAATCTAGGCATTCTAGATACACATTAATCCTTTATTAAATCATAATTATTTTAAAATTATAATATTGTAACTAAAAAACCACACGAATGACCTAAGCCTATACGAAAACAAATTATTTCAAAAAATAGATTTGCTTTATTCAATTTTAAAAAAATCACATAAAAAACTGTCCCTTGCTCTAGTTATTTTGAAAATATATATTTAAGAATTAATAAGATACGCTCGCTTAGTTCAGCACAGAATATATAAAGGTTTAAATTGTGGTTATACCACACTCGTAAATAGTATTATTTGGTTTATTATGTGAGAAACTATTCCAAACTATTTATGCAGTTGTATTTTTGATAACAATACATTTGATTCTTATGATAATACAGATTTCCAGTAGTACAATGTCTCAATTATTTCTCTCTTCTTCTCTCTGAAAACAATCGTGGCAACGCTGCAGATGAAATACCGTGGACAGTTGCCAACAGGTACACATAGTTCCTTGTTTGCCAACAAACAGCGTTACACTACAGCTACCAAACTGTTTAAAATTTTAATTCTTAAAATAATGTTTTAAAGCTCAGAATTAAACTAATAAATTATAAAAAATAACTAAAATCAGGAGAAAAATATTATATAGCCTTGTGATTTCTTCTTTTTCTAACATTAATACTTACATTCATATTAATCTAGTTAAAGTGAGTATTCATTAAAAAATATAAAAACTAATAGAACATTAAATAAAAAATCTAATCAAAGAAATTTGAAGTAAAAATAGTTTTGCTTTATATAGTAAAATTCAATTTTGAATATATCATTTGATGAAGTCACTATAAGCAAAAGAGTATGAGGCTAAAAATGTGATACTTTTCATTGTATAATTCAATTAGTATGATTAGTAAATGTTTTACAGAGTCTTTTTTCTAGATAATATAAATATATTTTCTTTGGTGAAAACCGATTTCAAATCCATAGAACGGTTTTGTCACAATCTTTTATTTTGTATTACCATGTTTTGATGGGTAAACAAGTGTTGACCGGCTTCATAATGTGCTAAATTGATGGGGTTTTTCATGAAAAATTGGAAATTATCATTTTTTTTTTATAAATACTAAACAGTAAATATTATATTAATTTAAGATGATTTCCTTGTTGCAATATTATTATCTAACATCTTGGCTCGGTTGGTAGAATGCCTACCTTTTGATATTGGTGTCCCGAGTTAGAGTCCTGGCAAGACCATAGCTATTATTTTGAAAATAACTATGCAAATTAATAGATAGTTTCTTTCTTATTATTCATGGACGTCACTTACGTTTAAATATTGTAATACAAAGCTATGTTTGTTTCAGATGTATAGGACCATTGTATAATGTCTCATACACATAAAGTGTATGCGGAGGTTCCGATAGTATCACCGCCGCCACCATCCCTATTGCCTTTAAAGGACATTTTTTCGGCTCTGAATCCGATCTATGCATCCATATTTGAGATTATTATTTTATGTTAAAATAATAAAAATATGGATGTATAAAATATTATTAATATTATAATTTAAAAGGACGTGTAATGAGAAGATGGCTTAGTAAGCCTCTATAATAGAACACTAATAGGCGAAAGCACTTTGAAAATAAAACCAACCTTAAAGTAAATGAAATATTTGAACATCGTGTGAAATAAACAAATGTCTTTAAAATTGGGTATTTAGAACAACTGAGGGATCCGTTTTAATATTTGTTATTCATTTTGTCCACTCTGAGGAAAAATATAAATAAATTGGTCTATTTTGTATTTAGGAATTATTTTTCTAGCTTACATGATAGCTTGTTTGATTTTAAAAGAGCAAAGAATTAATATTTAAACTGACTTTGGCTGAAAGAATATTGTTTCAAGTGCTTACTTAGTAATTAGCTTGACGTGTGTGGAATTCAAATCCTTGTGTTTTAGTTCAAAGGGATGATGGAGATTCCGGTAGAAGCCACTGGAAAGACTCGGTCTCAAGCCCAACTCCCTCGGAACCTATATAGCAGGTGGGAATTTTGCCCCCTCCAGGCAGTCGAAACGTCATCCCGCAAGCCGATGAATACGAAGATGACGACTACAGCCATCCGATTCCAGGGCATGTGAAACATACGGTCCCAGCCCTGACAACCGTATCCCCTATTAAGCGGATGGGAGCTTTGCCACTTCCAGGTAGGGGAGGATTCCTCTCTCAGCCCATAGCAGTGGCGGCACAATCAGCGGCACCACAGCCGAGAATTAGTCACCCGGTAAATCAGGTTGGTGGAGCATTGTTGAATGTTATCCCTCTTCGAATCGTCCAGGAAAATATAAAACAACTGAGGCGAATCTTTTTTACTGGTAGAGAAGTTACCGTATCTTGGTGCACCAGTAAGTGATCGTGACGCATTAAGATGGCTGTAAGAGCAAATTACTATTTTGCTCAACCAGCTGCAGGACCATGGGGTCAGCACCAATGATCGATCCTCATAGGAGTGCACGTTATTGTAATAAGCTATCCCCTGCTAGCACATATAGCCGCAATAACAAAGGAATCATTACGATTCTAAATGGAGATACACTTTATCATGACCGTGGGTTGATTGTCGTCAAAGCTATATGTGATATTAAAAAAGATCCATGATTCATGGACATGAACACCTTTAGACTAATAAAAATGGTTCGTCTTATTAAAAAATACAGAGCAGTAGATTTATGTTGTTATGCCCGTGTGAATCTTTTGAAAGGTGGTGGACTCACTGAATTGAAATAATTTCAAACTTACCTCTCCGAATACAAAATCACCGTGTTCAGTAATCGTTGGGGGAAACCTTACCTATATCAGGGGCCTACTCCTCCCAAACATTCCTTTAAGGGCTAGCTTGTTTTGTTTTTTCACGACGATAAGCAAAATGATTTTGATGTCACAACAACCTTGGCAGCCGTATTTAAGTGCTCACACATTTGCCGTAAGTTTCGTGTGCCGCTCAACGCAAGTAACGAGCATAAGTGTGAATCCACGTGTAAAAAGTGCTATGCTAAAGCAGTTTGAAGTGGAGGTCGAACTGTGGCCTGTAAAGAATTAGGGCGTTGGTTCACAAACCAAACATATTTTGATAACCATAAACGTCCCGGTGTTTGCAGAGGTAACATGTCGATCTGTGATGTCAAAAAGAATTTAGAGGTCTGTGGGCAATTTTCAGTTTAGAATGAGCAGAAATTTCACAGAGTTGTTATAAAGCAACAAAAGTTAAGGACATCACCCTCCTAGCGCATAATACCAAGGGCTATGATGGGAATTTTATTTTAAAAAACATGATTCAGGTAAAATATTGGCTTCATAGCTCATAATGAAAGGTGGGAAAATCATGTCCATGCGTTACGACCCTTTCAACTTTATTGATTCGTTGAAATTTCTCCCAATATCATTGTCCAAGATTCCCAAGACATTCGGCTTGGACGAGTCTTTGGCCAAAGAACATTTCCTCAATTTTTTCAATAAATAAGGAAACTCAGGGTATATGGGTCCCGTGACGCCAAAGGAGGACTAAGGCATCGGTGAGATCTCAGTTGAGGGATAGGAGAACTTTGCTAAGTTTTATGACGCACTGGTCAAAGAAAACCATGTCTTTAATTTTAACCACAAGTTGTAAATGTATTGAATAAACGGTGTAGATATCCTGCGGAAGACTTGCCTGAAGTTTACAGATATTCTTATGGAAAAAACAAAGGTGGATCCTTTCAGAGAGACTTGTACGATCACAGGCGTGGCTATGTTGGTTAACCGCCGAAGTCATATTAAGGAGAATACCAGTGGTATCATCCCTAACGGTGGCTACCGGTGTGCAGACCAACGGTCGCACGTCATCGTACAATGGCTCTGCTGGGTGGCCCATCAACGCTATGTCTCTAATCTTCATGTGGGCAACGGCCGTGAGGAGAATGTATTAGAGAGACGTTTAGACGGCGTTGTTCAAGCTGGAGATACATTAACTTTCTTCCAGTTCTGGGGCTGTTATTGGCATGGGTGTCCTCTGCATTATCCTGATAGTACCACCCGTATAAAAACAGCGCCATGAAATCATGGAGACGTGCTAAGAAGCTACTATGTCTTGCGTGTAAAAATTTATTAATTCCAGCTACACTCTCTTAGAGATCTGGGAGTGTACATTTAATACGATGAAACGCAAAGACAATGACTGGAAACAATTTGTACTCCAGCAATAGGTGTAAAGCAAGGAGCCCCTCAGTCCCAGACACGTATTCTTTGGCGGGCGTACAAATTGTATTCAACTCTTCAACGAAGCAGACCTTTCTTGTGGTGAGAATATTGTACTGTTAATTATGAATGGACCTAAGTTCTATCGACCTGTTAATTATGAACGGACCTAAGTTCTATCGACCTTGACGTTCATGGTAGTGGTGAGTGGCGAAGCCTAGGGGACAAACTTTAAATTAGGAGTAGTTCCGCGATATGGCGATCTAAATGGGATTTAGTGGAAACAGAAGTTTTAATAATCTTTTATAAACTATTATTTAAATATGTGTTAAGTAATTAAATCTCTTTGTACCTTTTTTAGATATGTAATTTTACCTTAATGTTTCTTTTATATCTTTTATTTTAAAAATGTTAAGTCTTCAATTATTTATAATTGGTCCTTTTTATCTTAAAAGTCTCTGATTAGCCTATTAATTAATCACAATTTCCTGTTAAGGAAAATTACGACTTTACCTCGGCCATTCTCTATTTGGATCTGATAAACGTGAGACTGAATTTTTTATTTCTCTTTCTTATTTTTAATTTTATTCAAGAATCTTTTCTAAATTAACATGTAGTCTTTTTCCTTTTTATTTCTTTCTTGTTTTTAAAGTTATGGGTTAAATTTTCCGTGTAGTTATGTTGTTTAATTAATTACCTTTTAGGTTTCAATTTATTATGCATTTTTTTTTGTGGTATTCTAATGTAACTTAGAAATTGTCCACCACGTGGCCTAGTTCTTTTTATATTATGGTTTTGTATCAATCGGCATCCTATAAACCACGCTGTTTAAACTTTAATAGAACAGGGGATTAAGTATAATGGTTGAAGACTATTTTCTTTGTATTAATTAGATAATTTTGATTTTTGATTTTTTCTGTTCTACAGGAGATATCCTTTATTAATATCTTAAACAAATCAGTAATGTAGTAAATGTAAATTTTCTCTTTTATTTTGAATTAATCTTTTATTATTTTTTATTAGCTTTTTTATTCTCTTGATCTTTTATTATGTTTTGTTATCTTTTATTCGTTCAATAAATAATACAGTCCTTTTGTAACTGGGTTATTATTTAAAAATAATCACGTGGGAAACCACGTGTTTTGGATAACTATATTAACCTCCTTTTGTATTGATTAATTATCTACCTATGCTAATTATCTACTTATGCTCTCTTTCAGTCTTAGCTAGATATATAAACTTTCACTAAACTCAATAAGTGTAGCTGGTGACCTCTCAATGAGGCGATCAGCACAATACAAATACTTGGATGTGTGTTCATTGTATCCTTACGTTTCAAGTACAAACAATATCCCATTAGCCACCCCAAAATTAATTTGGAACAAAATTTTCCGTCTATAGAACAAGCAGAAGTTATAGCCAAAGTTACCGTGACGCCTCCACGGGATTTATTCATGCCCGTATTGCCTACACGGATGCATGAAAAATTAATGTTAATCTTGTGCAGGAAATGCGGGGAGGAGAAAAACCAAGGCACATGTCAGCACAACGACCAAAATAATTGCTGTTTGACAAATGTCTGGGTGATGGACGAGATCCAGAAAACCGTTAAGAAAGGCTACACCGTTGAGTCAGTACATGAAGTGGGAGTACAATGTGTCTGTTTATGATCATCAGACACGTTCTGTCGGATTGTTTCACGGGTACATTGATACTTTTTTGAAAATTAAACAAGAATTGAGTTTATACCAAGAGTGGTGTACCTCACAAGATGAGTAGTTTTCTTACATTAAAAATTATGAGGGAAGGGGTAAAACTCAATTTCGGTTCTGTTTGTAAAAACCCTGGTCACCACACTCTGGCTAATCTCTTTTTAAATTCACTTTGTGGAAAGATTTGGCAAAGACCCGATTTACCACACGTGGTGGTTGCCAACAACTCTCAGGGCATCCACAAGTACCTAATGGATCCGTACATTACCGTGGACAGCGTGATTGATGTAAAAGATGAGGTTATGTCTCTCAATTACAAGGATGTGCGTGACGTTGTTGAGCCCTAACCCTAACACGATTTTGGTGGTATCAAGCTACACGACTACTATGGCTAAGTTGCACTTATACAGAATTCTTTAAAATCTGGGGGACCTCTTTGTATTACGATACAGATAGGGTTCTATTCATGAAACACCCCGGTGATTGGAGCCCAAAAACCGGAGACTTTTTAGGTGACCTCATTGACGAACTTCAAGATTACGGTCCGGGAAAATATATTAGTGCTTTTGTATCTGGCGTTCCCAAGAAATATGCGTACAGAGCTTGTGTTGGTGGCGATCCTGCCAAAACAAATCGGTATGCAAGGTTCACGGGATCACTATAAACTACGGCAACAGGAATGACTTTAATTTTGACGTTTTAAAAGTGATGGTCACGAAACAGGCTGCGGAAAGATACATAGAGTTACCGCACAAATTTGTAAGAAAAAGTCTTGCGACTGTATCTTCGGTTTCGCAGACTAAATTCTACCGGCCCGTGTACACCAAACGGTGGATAGCCCATGAATTTAATACTTTGCCGTTTTGGTATCAGAGTCCTTGTAAACGCATTCACCTAGAAATAAAAGGTGATCATTTAGATGGACTGAATAATCATCTTTTTTTCTTTCACTCTAGACAGTTCCAATAATATACAATTTTTAAACATTTGAGATTTTTTCATATTTTTTTTTTCTACATGAAAGCACGCATATATTTTTATTGTTTGATTTTATAGACCTTGGATAGTTTTTTAATTTTTTTATCCACCAGTACAATCCTTTTACCAACTGATAATTTATAGACAAATAGAATTAGTTGTTTGTATATATTTTAACTCTAGTCATTTTTATCTTTTCATTTGTACATATTTTAAATTGAAAACATCTCGCTGTGTATATTTATTCAAATATTTTTTAAACTGGGATTTGTAAATTAGTACCGAGGCCACTATTCTCGCTACGACCTCTATAAATTGATTATTGTTTCAATAATATACTTCAAGGTGTAAGATACATTCTATAACTATTATTTTTTGTAAATCAATATTTCAAATATACTTTTCATGGCGTAAGCTTTATTTTTAAATCTTTTATTTGTGATTAAATAAATATTCCAAGTATAATTTTCATGGTGTGAGCCATATTTATAAAACTTTTATTTGTGTAATTAAATATTCCAAGCATACTTTTCGTGGTGTGAGCCATATTTCTAAAACTCTTAATTGTGTAAATACATCTTCCAAGTATACTTTTTATGGTGTGAGCAATGTTTGTAAAACTTTTATTGGTGTAAATAAATATTCCATGTATACTTTTCATGGTTGTAAAACTTTTATTTGTGTGAATACATATTATAAAAACTGTTATGTTTGCGTTTTAACCTCTACACGCCCTCACTCCTATCCTATAAATACAAGCTTATTTAGCTTACAAGATCAGTCTCAAACATTATGGACAATTTGAAACATCCGTTTTCGGCCATCAACAGCGGCCCTTCAGGCTGTTAAGAGTCACATATTGTAGCCGACTTTATCCGTGTCTTGGACACAATGTGTGATGTTAAATTTGATCAAATTATCTGGTATTATGCTTTTTGGCAACCGGGATTCGAACAAGACGGATCAAGTACCGACGTTATATTCTGAAAGGGTTTGCCGGAAATGTATGACACATATAATGATTCTCCACAGCTGATTATCGTGAATAACCTTATGCGTGAAACTAACGAAGTTATCGTCGATATTTTCACCAAAGGATGCCACCATTAAAATATTGGTGTCATGTACCTTCCACAAAATATATTCCAACAGGGCAAAGGCCAAAGAGACGCTTCCTTAAACGCACATCATATCGTGCTTTTTAAAATTCCCAGAAATAAAGCTTAGAATCAACACTTTGCACGTCAATTCTGTCTTGAAAACCCCTGTGTTTTACAAGAGGCTTACGCTGATGCTACAATACTCCTCACGGGTATATATTGTTAGATTTCAAGCAATGTACACCCGAATGGTTCAGATATAGAACCCACAAAAATGTCGAGTGCTGTGTGTACTTATCATGCAAAAGCTTAAAATCACTGATATTTCCAGATTACAGATTAATTCATAACAATGAATCCCAAAGTGCTGAAGAAAGCCCCTCTGCTGCGTACGATGCATCTTATGAACACGCAGTAACGTGTCACCTTGTTGAAAACAGCAAACAAAAGACTGATTGACTCTGTTTGAGAGTGTGCCTACAACACTTTAAAAGGGCGGGTACCGTTGAAAAATGTCAAAAAACAAAGATACGTGCTCACAAGTAGGTGTTGCGCAATTTGGTCAAACGATGAAAATTCTGGGAGATTAAGAGATAGATACTCGTTTAGAAAAGAGGAGCGTTACTGCTCTTTATTTTAGCTCCATTAATCAGTGGTCTTCTGTTTCCTTATTCAACAAGTAGATAATGGAACACACGAAAAAGTGGATATTGGTGTCCTAAGAAACATAACACCGTTACGAGCAAAGCCCACCAACAAGCGGCATCGGTCACAGGTCTAGTGGTATCCAAGCTAGACAAGAAATTGAAAAAAATCCTCGCTTCAAAACTTGACGACATGTCTAAATGTACTTTATACCAAAAATTGCACTGCACTTATCTGCACTTTATTAAAATCCTTCCTCGGCTTGAAAATACCACCACAACAGCCCCTGAAGTGTCTGTACTTCCCATCCATGCAGTACTCATTACTGTACCCGTACATGTACGTAAAAAGCTGAACTTTTACTAGAACATATAATTCCCGAGACTGTGTATCTTGGGACGCAAACAGGGAAGTGAGCATTCACGATTCGCCTTTCATTGGATCTAATATTGTGGATTTATTCAACGATTTGGTCAAAGCAAGAATACATAGCGAGCAGTCTGGTTGGCAAGAGTTTCTCACGGCGCTTCTAAAAATTAAATTTCCCGAAATAATTTATTTTAAATCCGAAAGGTTTGGCGCCCCTTAGAGATCTTTCATAAAGGCGTCCAAGAATGATCCGGACAAAGTACGAGAATGACTTCGTGCGCAGGACGCTTATACCTTACACATACCTGTGATAAAAAAAAATTACACGCAACAAGTATATGGTGCCATACATTGACGATCTCTGGCAAGCTGATCTCAACAAGTTGCGCAGTCTCGGAAAATACAATGACTGTACCGTGTACTTGCTCACTGTCTTCGACGTGTTTAGCAAGATGAACTAGGTGATGATTTTTCCATCCAAGACGGGGAGCGTCGTAAGAAACTCCTTTCGGGACATTTTCAAACATCATGGACGTAAACCTCTAAGTTTACAGAAGGACATGGGGACAGAGTTCACGGAAATCTAGTACGAAAATTTCTCAATAAAGAAGGCGTGTATTACTACACCACTTATAATCTGGAGATGAAGGCAAGCATCGTGGAATGATTCAATAGATCTCTGAAAGGGCGCATGTGACACTACTTTATCAAAACTAACACATATTGCTATGTGGACATCCTCCAAGATCTCATCGACGCCTACAATGGCGCAAAACATTCCAGTATCAAGATGGCACCTACAGACCTTTCAGACACCTATGTGCTTCAAGTCAAAGATAATATGAACGGCAAGCGGAGTTCAAACTCAAATAGTAAGCCAAAAATAAAAGTCAGTGACACTGTTCGTATTAGTAACTCCAAAATGCTGTTTGAAAAGTGATACGAAACAATTGAAGCAAAGAAACTTTCAAAGTCAGCAGTGCCATGTTGCGATAACTAGTCGTCTACAGGCTGACTTATCTTGACGTTAAGGAGGTGGAGGGAATATTTTACGAACCCAAATTGAAACGCGTACGTCTCAACAAAACTTTTAAATTTGATAAAAATACTACGTGTCAAAGGTAAATGCACCAGAAAAAAGTGAACGTACAGTGGAAAGGTTACCCCACCAAGTTTAATCCTTGGATTCCTGCTAGTTACGTCAGCGCCCTACCATGAAGGACCAGTTCTACATCACTTTACCAAGCGACAGATACATGGAATATTTCCTGAATAATGCCCTCGAGAATTTCGCCACGCAACTACCCTACCGTCTTACACTCGAAGTACAATGGGAAGTCGCTCTCACCAAATTCCAATATCCATGTTCTTTCACCACCGTACCCGAGGGTCAAAATAGTGTAGGGTACAGCAAAGTGGATGCTAACGCGTCGAGCAAATATTCAATTATCATACACCACCTGAAAATTACAGCACTATCAATGAATTGGTCAAAGCCCTAAATAATGTAGAAGCATATAAAGGGGATTCCGGAGTCATATTCAAGTACACAAACCCTAACAAAAAAGCGGACGTAGTTTCTTCTTCACCAAATATACAGCTGCTGACTCTATCAAGTCAACTAAGTATACAGCTCAGTTTCGATCCTTAGACTAATCTGATCAAAGTTCCAAAGTCACCGTACGCAGCCAACATTCTACTAGACTTGTCCTCGCAAATGTACATCTACACGGATATCGTCGATCCTCAGATCGTGGGTGACATTGTGGCACTACTTTGTTACATTTAAGACAATCCGGTGACCGTCGCGGGAAACTAACCCTCTGAGCCACCACGACCTCCTTCTCTGAGATAGAGGTTGAAGAAATCGCTCTCAGATGGCGCCCTTGCCAAAGTAAGAAAAATAACGTGCACTAAAGACAATATACTTAAATATTATAATGTAATCTAAATAATACCTTAGTTTTTATAAGTTTTATTGTTATTTCATTTATATACTAGAATAGCAAAATTGTTATTTTTAAGAATTAGATAAGTAAACATGTACATAGTTAGCACTAAGATTTATTCATCAACATTATTTCACATATGTAATTAGATGTAAGAAAAAACAAGAACGAAAGGAGAGAGAACCAGTAAACGGGAGTACAATTATGTAACTATCTTCGTTGATCTTCTTCTAACGAGTTAGCGCTCCGGCTGCTCCTCGCTCCCCTCACTCCACGAGTTAGCGCTTCGGCTGATCCTCGCCCCCCTCACTCCACGAGTTAGCGCTCCGGCTGCTCCTCGCTCCCCACCCCACGAGTTAGCACTCCGGCTGCTCCTCGTGTCCGACCCTCGACTCTCCTACGACAACTCTCTCTTCCCTCCCCCTCTAATCAGTTCCCAGTGTCCGCGACCCGATTACGCTCGCGACGCGCAACCCCGCAAACCAACGCCAGCTCTGGACCTTGAACGCTCCCCGCCCGCTTCTATCGACTGGGACGCCCTCCAGTGGGATTTTGCGGAGATCCTCCGACAGTAAGTGTGTTGCGAAACAAAAGAAAAACGTAACAACTTTTACGTATCGTCGGTATCAACAATGTAAACAATGTCTACGGCATACATAAGACAGTTAGGTATGATACGTTGCAATAGGTGCTAGTACTTAGAAGGGAAATTGTAAGCCCGAAAAACATTATAATAACACACACTGGTGAATTTGTACCATTCTAAGTTTTAAAAGTGTCTATAAAATTTCATTTTCGACGCTGATCAACATAAACTGTTCCTACCAATCATACTATGTCAACCAGGCTAGAACAGAAATATCTTCGAACTACCACTGTGTTCCCTATCAATGTGGGCACGGGATAGGAAGTTTATTCAGCGGTATTTTCAAGAACATCGTACCATTGATGAGAAGTGGCACTAAAGCCATTGGAAAACAGGCGCTTCATACGGCTTCATATGCTTTCCAACGTCGCCAATCAGCAATCGTCCTTTCAAAGAAGCTCTATTGCAGCGTGTCGTTGAGGCTGGAACAAACCTGAAACGTAAGGTGGAGCAGAAGACCAACACACTTATGACCGGCTCAGGCTATAAAGGGCACCGTAAGAAGCACCGACGTCAGTCTTCTGTCATTGCCCTACATAAAAAGGTCAAGAAAGAAGTGGTGGATATTTTCATTTGAAATGTCATTTTTACACCCCAGTCATGAGAGTTTTCCAGCTGTGAGTTCAATCTTTTTTCCGTCCCACTCACGCAAATCTTTCTTGAAATTGGGCAATGGCTACAATACAAACCTGTCTCTTTCCTCACCAATGATCACCCATAGAATTTACAGTTGCCATTCAAGGCTAGTTCTATATCGATATTTTACAGACTATACTCTTTCTCAGAGCAGCCATCATGAAACTTGACGATGGTGCTTTTACTGAGGTGGATCAAATCCCTCCCGTCAACAACTGGTTGCATTCTCTATTCACACAGGTGTATGTGTTTTTAAACCAAAAACTAGTCTCACCACCCAGCAACACATATACTTATAGATCGTACATTGAGAGGCTGCTCAATTACAACAGTAACGCAAAATAACACATTTGACTTGCGGTCTGTGGTATTCATACAGCCCCGGAACCTTTGAGGAGGGTAATGCCAGCAACAAAGGATTTGAGACCCATCGCATTCTCACCGCAAAAATTATTACGGTAGATCCTTTGGGGTATCTACACCATGATGTGTTTAACCTAGAGAAATACCTTTTGAATGGCACCGAACTCAGAGTAAAGTTGGTCCTTTACAGAGATGGGTTTAGTCTTATGGCCGTCCTTAAACTCCCTCACTTTAAGGTTCACATCGCTGAAGCCGGCCTTCTAATGCGACGTGTCAAAGTAGAACATTCTATACTGTCGGCACCTGCCAAGGCATTAAACGTCCATCCCTCAAAGTATCCCATCACCCACGTGGAAGTTAAAACACTCTCATTTCCTACGGCTGTGCAAGGGAAATTACTGGACAACGTATTCACCGGAAAGTTACCTAAACGATGCATTGTGGGATTTGTATCAAATGCTGTGTTTAACGGAGACGAAATCAAGAACCAGTTCAACATACATACCTACGGCATGAACCAATTCTCGCTGGACGTAGACAGGGAATAATTTCCGCCGAAACAGCTACAGCCCGATTTTTCAAACGGAAACTATGTCATGTCCTACCACACACTGTTTTCTGGAACGGGTATCCATTTCATGAACGAAGGTGGCGAAATTAAACGAGAAGCCTTTCCTAGGAGATGTAATCTCATTGCTTTTGATCTCACACCTAATCTCTCCGCCCACATGACATCGAATTGGAATTTGAAGAGGCACGGCTTACTGAGCATCTAAGTGAGCTTCGCTAGTTCTCTAACCGAAATCGTCAACAGTATCATGTACGGAGAGTTTGCCAACATCATCACTATCGGCAAGGACAATAACGTCTTGACTGATTATGGGAGTAAATATCAGCGAATTCCCGCCCCTTACACTCGTCATTTATATCATGGACGTCATTATGTATTTCCAGAGCTTCATCGGTGACAACAGAAAGTCTATCATCAAGGAACTCATTGTTTTATCTGTATTCGGTACATTACTTTATTATTGGGTGTTAAAATCCCCGTACGCTATCGAGGAAATTTCACCCGCCAATAAAAGCAAGCTTACTATATTGTCTATAAACTGCATGGTATTCCATGGGATATTGGTGATGTGGATTGCAGCCTGCTTGAATCCCTCATCTCCCGTGCAAAAATGCGTGCAGAAACCGTCTACGTCAAGGGTTATAAAAGAAAAGTTTCTAGTCAAATACACACCTACACCCGAAGTAGATCTGTACAACAGAGGTTGTTCGTCTTTGAAAATACTTAAATCAGGCTTCACTAAGTGCATTGAACTTAGTTTCGTATGGAATTTCTGTTTGGTCTCCATCGTTTGGGGACTTCAAGTTTGGATCATTGAAGTTGGACACGCACACCATAAGTCGTGCGCTGAAAACAACCCTGTGGTTCCGTTCTGTACAGTCGGGTGTTTTACCTGCTGATCAACTACCTGCAAGAATAGCTCAACCTGCCACTCTCGTTATCAATATTGATCCACACACTAAGCTTGGGTTGCTTTGGGTCGCCATATTTAGGGACAAGAACGGCGTGGGAGAATATTTTGACAGTTATGGTTTTACACCCCGTATAAATTCACATCTGGCATTTTTACGAAAAAACACTTCCCACACGTCTCATAGAACCTTACAACTTCAAAGCATCACGTCAGACGTTTGCGACCATAACTGTCTTATATATCTTCTCTATAGCGCTCAGAACATTCCGATGAAAACTTTCCTAACCCTATTCACGCCCACCAGTCATACAGACAACGACGCTAAGGTGGTTAGTTATTACAACACATTTTTCAATATTGTAGATTCCTGCCGCCTCTCAAGAGGCTGCGTACAATCAGCGTGCACCTATAAAAGGGGCATCCCGATGGCTGCGCGCCATAACCATAACATTCGTAGAAGCGAACAAACATCATGGAAGGTCAAGACGTTTGCAACCGCAAAGAAAATTCGGTGAAACCAATTACCATCACCAGTATTTTCAACACTTTGTTCCCGCTGGACGAGGTCGACGTCAAACGAGTCATGAGCGTCAAGATCAACTTTACACCCTATGTCCAGCTAGAACAATGTGGGTGTAACCGTGCAGTGTTTAACCGTATATGGTGGCAAGAACTGGGTAGCTTCAAGTCAATCATATCAAGTTTTTCATCAACACGCAACCCCTTCAGAAGATTAGTCTGACTCTTCATGAAATTTCTCTAAGACGCATGTGCGGTGACCGTATGGCCGTCGTCAGCGACATACAAGACGCTGGACTCAAACGAATTGCCTATCTTGCACCTAGCTGGGCACGTCTTTGTGAAGTGTGGGACCTCATCGACGTTGCCGTCGACCACCGGGATATGTGGTTGACACCCATCACACGCTATGGCAACGATTTGATCGACACACTCGTCGTGGATGTATGCGACACGCTAACAGAATCAGTGGATGTCTTTGATCTCGAATAGCCTAAGGTGGAAATGCCCATCAGAAACCTGAACCTTATGAGTGCTTCCTACTATACACGTTAAGCTATTGGTTTGGACTATTACATTCTGGATTGTGAACTAAAATAATTTTACTAACACATCTAGGAGACACTGTAGAAAAACGTATGAACGAATAAATGAGGCATTCCTGTAAAATTGTGTAATAAATTTTATGTATGATATCTGTGAAACGTTTAATATATCTCTGTAAAACCTTTAATGTTTAATAAATATATGTTTTGTAATATCGTGTTTTATTCACGCAAAACCTTTCTGTCCCCTTACACGTAGATACGAGTCTCGACTTGTCGAGCCGTTAAACTGTCAACAAATATGAACAGGGTCAATGATCTCTTGTACTAGCTCATGGGTTCAAGGTCATGATCTATTCTTGTCTTGCCTCAAAACTGGCGCCAGTTATCAGGGAAAAAACCCATTGTGACATCATTCAAGGTAGTGTCCTATTTCTGTCTCGACTTGTCTTGTCAACTTTCCAAACTGGCGTCAGTCATAAAGGTTGCGACAATGCGACGACGTCATTGGGAAATTTATTGTCGAGGGGAGGGTTGCCAGAGTCAATGACCTAGCTCATGGCTTCAAGAACACGATCTATTCCTATTCTGTCGAGCCACTAATCTGGCGCCAGTCATCAGGGAAAACCCTTTGCGACATCGAGGTCACGATCTAGTCTTGTTCCGACTTGTCTTGTCGACCCGCCAAACTGTCACCTGGTATGAGACACTGGGAAAAAACCCATTACCACATACAGTGTGAGAGAGGTGGTTGTGACACATACCTCTAAGGAGGGGGTAGTGAGGGGAAGTGAAAGGGGCCTTACGGCTGGGAATCATCTCTCACACTCTTCGCTACGCTGCTGTCAGAAGAGCTTCATGCTCCGTGTTCCTTCCATTGACGAGGGAGGATTGCCCGACGCCGAGGACTGCACGCCAATAAATAAATAAAAAAACTCCAACATCCCGTCTTAATCCTATGACGATAAACTCCCCACACCATTATAATCTCTAACGGCCTGTCCGAATCCTACCCAGACATAAATAACCAATGAGCACAAATAAAAAAGCAATTAGCATGCATAAATAACCATTGAGCACATATAAAAAAGCAATGAATACAAACTAAAAAACAAATGAGACAAGAATAAACAAGTTTGGAACACTGGAAAGGGGGTAAGGAAGAGGGGTGATAGTATAGATGGAAGGGAGGGGAAACTGACAACCAATCAGATAGCGAGGGGGCGTGGTCACGTGATCAATTTCAACCCATCCTGGCCTGTGACAGCTAGGCGTGCTAACTATTTATACCTTCCTATATTGATTTTGTACCCAACATGATATTTAACTGATTGGCACATCATTATAAACTACTATAGGAACTACAACCTTTAACTTGACCTGATGATACCATTATAGGTGGGATCAATAGAGACATTCTAAATATTTAAATACAATAGTTTGTAAAATTTACCTAATTTAAATATGCTGGAAAAATTGGTAGTTTAACCATAGATTTTTGCATTCACACAATTTTTATGGCGATTAAAATATATTACTTATCAAGCATATTTTCAATAGGCCACTCGAGTAATAGTTTTACAGCTATGGGAGAGAGCTTAAGAAAATACATGCTATAAATGTGATATAATGATAGTACCATAGGGTGACACGTTAGCTCAGTCACTAGCGGGATTATCTACTATGCTGAGGGCCTTGGAATCGATTTCTGGCGGGGGTGCCATATTTATTATTTGATCAATTCTCGACCTTCTTCTGGATGTTGTATAGGTCTGAAAATTAAATAATTTTATTTAACCGTGGAAACTTGCCGTATTCCTAAAATTATCAAATATTTAAACAATATAATCAGTGTAATTGTAACCATTTTAGAACCACTTCACTTTTTGCGTTTGATACTTTAGGTAAAGTGCAAATATATATCCATGCTTTCATAATTACCATTTATGCACACATTGTATTAAACTCCATTCACGGTAGGAATTACTCTCTGAAAGTTCTTTTTTTCTACTAATATTATACTATATCATAGATTTCTGGTAGGGAAAAATGCCTTTAAGAAAACAATTCCTACGGTGAACGGACTTTATCTATAACCTAGGCCTAACGAATTTGATGAGATTCATCCAGATTATTTGAAATGTAGATAATCACAACATTTTAATCTCAATAATTAAAATGTAACTAGTCAATAAAATTTATCATGCAGATCATCTCATATGAACAAAGATCTAAACTTTAATTGAAAGTAAAATATTCATACCTCTAACTAAACTATAAATTAAATGTACAAAATAGATAATTTAATTGAAGATAATAATTGCAGTTTTCTCTAAATTGAAGATCGTTAAACTATTTTTTCCATATGGATATGTATTCTTGTATGTAAGCTTTACCAATTTAAGTTCTATAAATCTTTCTTTTTCTGTATTAATTCCTTTTATGTATTAATAATGACTAAACTGGTTCTAATAGCTAAGACATTGAAACACTAAAAACTGCCTAAATTACTAATTATTTTCGTCATGAAACAAAATCTTTATAAAATGGCTGTAAAAAGTACTTTCAAGTGTTAAGTGTTTATTTCATCATTCTTGATATGCAATGTGTCGAAACCTTTAGGCGATCGCTTACAGCCATTTATGGTTTATTAGATTGTATATTCTGTGTTACTGATTTTGGAAAACCCCTAACATAAAACTAAACATAAAGCCTATCTGCCTATATATTACATTATAATCATTCTTGGTTTTGAAACTTGACGTTTTCCAGGTTTTGATGGAAGGAACCATTGTTTATTATTTCAATAATTCTAAATAAATATATATCTATATATCTCTTGATTCTTTACAGTTCACAATGATCACAAATCGAAAAATGACTACAACATATTTAAACCATTAAAAAACCCCGGCAGTGATATAAAGATCAATATCACTACAATATGAGGCTAACTATTTCAAGAGACAACTTGTGAATGAATGATCGTTCAAACAGAAATCTCGCATGGGCTGCAGAGTACTTGGGTTTCTGTGATAAGGCAGCCGGAGTAGTTGATGTGTGTTGCGCGAACTCTTGAGGCGGGTTATCATCACCTGTTCTTGTCAACTAAGCTACAATTCCATACAAAGTTTTGATCTCATAAGCCAACTTGGAATTTCAATGCATATTTTTATGTCATACGGAAATAAAGTTATTCAGTAAAACATTCCATATTTAAGTCAGAATATGTTTTGTAGTATTAAGTATACATATATATACATATATATACATATATATATAAATCGTATGAATACTAATATTTATAGATGAATTAGTATCAATAAACATTTGTTGAATTGTGTTGATTTTGAGGGTACTTTAAGCATATGTATGTAGAGTATGCTTGTAACTACGGTAAAATCCCAGCTTCATCAAATAGGTATAGTATTAAAGATACTACGTTTCAATATTCAGATTTTTATTTCAAAAAGTGTGGCCTAAAAATAGTGTCGGAAAACGTAAAAATTGAAGTTTCTTACCCTCATAGCTAGCTAATAAAAATACATAAAAATATATTTATGGCGTGTAACATTTCAGAGAAGAAAAGTCTTTAGAATGGCAAGGAAAAAATCTGTACCGATAGCCTTAAGTTGTTACCATTGTTCTGAAAAATAATTTCTAAGAGTAAGTCCCACAGTATGATATATCTCAGAAACAAAGTCTGCCATTTGTGTTAAATGAGCTATACACTTTTCTACACAGTTTTTACAGTATTACGATAGCAGCATTTGAATTACCCATTCATTTATTTTACCCTCTTTATTTCCTCTTTATTTCTCTACAATAAAATAAAATTACATATTATACATTTATTCATACCCCTACTACCTGATTTGTCTCTCCTAAGCCGGATGACCTGGAGTGACTATGCATTTGATGACACAATACGTGCTTTTCCTTACTCCATTCAGTCCATACCCTTCATTCTCATCCCCTATCAAAACTGTTCTCTTCTTACATCAAGATAGTATGCAGACAGTCACTTCTAAAGCTTTAAGAGCAAAGGAGTGCTTTATGAGTTAAACCATAGCTTTTATAACGGTGTTACAAGGACAAGTTGCGAGATTACTGTGACCGAGTCACAACATGGAAGGGAAATGATTGCATTGACTCACCAACTCTGCCTCCATTTGGCTGCTCTACGAGGCTCCACACAAACACATCACCTCACCACCCAGATTGTTTTCAACTGAGACGAGTAACCGTCACCGAAGTTACGCCTCTAAGCTGCCCCACCCCGAGAGTAAATAAGAGAAGATCGACATGCGCGGGCCCGTACGCGCCAGCGACAGTGCTGTGAAGTTAACGGCTGGTCGAGTAGCGCGAGATTTGAAATCTCGTCCAGTACATGTGAGAGTGTTCCGGAACGGTGCACTCCCCTTTCCCCTTTTTCCTGCCTTGCTTCCCGCGCTGTGAGAACACGTGACTCTACCTTGGTGTATATAATGGCAGGACTCTATAGCCATGACACACATTTCTCCGCACTCTCTAGGTGAGACACTTAGTGTCAATTTATATTTGGTTTACTTGTATCAAAATTCTGTTTGGTTATCGACGAATTCTAAATTACGTTTTGGACGATATTTACTTATGATTTAACTTAATTTATTATATATTAGAACTGCGATTTTGTAGAGGTCATGACGGCGCAGTTTGGACTTAGAGATATTACTATGCTTGCAAATGTATCTCATCCGCTTCACGGATCGTTTAGGGACTGTTAACACCGCCACGTTTGGTGTGCGGAATGTTTAGTTATATTGTACCTTTTGGGTATTTGGGTAAAATCCTGTGGGACGGTTTCGTTACTGTCATTATTGGGGGATTGAGTTTCCATAGATTTGAACTTTGTTGGTTATACCTGGGGTCGTGAACCCGGGCTCATAGCGTGTTAGTATAGTTTATAGCTAGATTATTCTAGTTTAAATGATCCATCTGTGTAATGGATCTTGGTTCAACTTGTTGGTCTTTAGAATGGGTGTGATGGTAACCCTCTTTGGGAACTCTTTCTTATTCATAAGTGATTGGGGAGTCGCCGATGGTGAACAGTCTAGGTCTAGTGTTTATTGTTAGTATGCGGGTTATGGTTCCTATGCTCTATTATTATCATCATCATACATTACGGACTTGTATGAAGGTCAATTTAAATGTTTGTTAATGCTGTGGGTCCCCTCGGCAGCCATCTTATTATTGTTGAAAATAAATAAACTCTCTTGTGACCAACCTGACTTTTATTTGTGATATAAATAAAGGGGGGGCGGAGTTACATTACAATTGGAAAGAAATACTCACCCGTCAACCTGCTTAGAACATCACACCTGCGCACCGTTGCTGACTGCGAGTTCCCTGGTCGTACATCAACATCGTACTAAGGTGGGCTGCGAGACCACAAATCGCCGCTACGATGCCACTCCCAAGAAAAGAGTAAGGAAGGGGTTGGCCTTCCTTGTCCCCCTCCACCTGAATTGTTATCCAAGCATATGCCTTAGCGCCGAACCTTACACTCGCTTCCAGTTCCATGTCGTACTCTCCCATAGCCTTTTAATCCTCTCTACCTTTCTCCTTACCGTCCTTTGATTTACTTTCTGGGTCCACGTGACAATACTCTAAGTACTATACATTGACATAGTTTGTTGGTATTGGCACTCATTATTTCACCGTCTTCATCGCCACTTTAGCAGATATGGTCTACTCATTTTTTCTAAATTCCCTTTTGGGCTTATATTTAATCTTTTCAAAATTACCTGTTTTGACGTTAAATTAATAACTCTTCAAAATGTTGACTTTTAACTTAGAATGCGTTATTAGAATTTAATTAATGGGGTTATTATGGAGCCATTTTTCATTCATGACTTGTACTCTTTAGAGAAATTATGTCTCTAGCTTGAACTAAAGTTATTTTATGTTTCACCACTTGACGGTTGTTTTTCTTAAAGATGGTTTGGCGAAGATACTTGCCGCGTGGTTTGCTAATAAATGGCGTTGTTTACTATGATCAATAGTAAATTATTTACTTTGTATTCAGGTCGCCAAACTAATAGCGTGCCGTTTGTTAAAGAGCTACTTAATGGCCAAATTATTCAAAATAATGTTAGAGATAGTCCTCGTTCAATGAGAGGTCATTATTAAACGTTAGTGTAATATGTTTATACCTTAAATTATTCTCTTTGCATTCATATCGCTAAACTAATAGCGTTCCATTTGTTAAAGATCCACTTAATGGCGAAGTTATTTGAAATAATGTTAGGTCTTTATCAAACATTAGCGTATTATGTTTATACCTTAAATAATTTACTTGGGATTCAGGTCGCTAATCAAGTAGCGTGCCAATTTTTAAAGAGCCACATGTTAGCCAGATCAATTTTATTAATGTTAGCGAATGTACCCATTTCACGAAAGGCCATTATAATGTGGTTAGTTAAATTTCGCTGGAATTATATTAGAAACTTTGCTCTTAGGGCTTTTCTGGCTCCACCATTACTTAGAATTGCTATCTCCGTTCACGCTTGTTGCTACTTAATAAGCGCTGTCCCTTAACTATCCCTGGCATCTTGCCGAATAAACATTGTAAGCTCGATACCTTTCAATCACTTTGTAAATATTGAATTATTATGTTTCTTAAGTTTGAATACAATTTACTCTTGTTATCCTTTGCCTATTATTTCTCCTTGGAGAAAAAAAAATAATGGGGAGGGGGAAACTTTATAAGCAAAGGAGTGCTTTATGACCTAAATCATAGCTTTGTGAACAAAAGAGTGCTTTATGAGATAAACCATAGTTTGTTAAAGGGAAAATAAGCAATAAAAACTCTTTTTTAACAATTATATTTTTAAAAAACATATACATAAATGTAATCATCGTTTTAATAAATCTTATCTTATTATTGGTGTGTTGATAATCTACCTTGTATTTTTCATCTGTCATGAATCATATTTGAGTGAATTAGCCCTTTTATGACTCATTTGTGTTTATTTATTTTATGTTTATCTTGATTAATAATTAATTGTATACATTTTTTATTCCAAATGAAAGTTTGAATTTAATTTCAATCTTTATTTTATCAGACGTTCCCTTTCTAAGATTTCTTATTGGATTAAAAATGACACGGTAAATATTTATAATAAATTGAGGAGAAAAGTTGATTGTGGTGGGGAAGAGAAGAGTGTCAAATTCTATTTCAACCATTTTTTTCACTTTTCATTATTGAAATGGTTATTTGTTTCAAAGTTATTAAGTATGTTTTTTGTTTCAGGTTTTCTTCAGCTGTTACTACTTATAGTGTTCATTTACTGATTACATAAATATAATGTATAGTTTTTATTTATTTAGAAGAGTTGGGTCGAATCCACTATTTTAAGTATCCGAATCTTCAATTTACTTTAGAATCCTAAATTCGAATCAGAATTTTGGAAAAAATTATTAACTATAATTATTATTAGTTGTGTACCACTAATATGCAGAAAAAAAAGCTATAAACAAATTTCTAATAAAAAAATATTTTTTTAAAGATTTGAGTCTCAAATTCCAAATTTTCTCGAATCCTCGAATCTCAAATATCTTAAAGGATTAGAGGGATTCCTAGTACTTAGTATTAGTTGTAAAACTTAAATTTATAAATAATGCTGCTTTTTTTTGTATTTGATAAGATTATAAATGAAAATTATTAATTGTACAATAATTGAAGTAAACTTGAAATAACATATGAGACAATAGGAAACTGATTGTATAATCTGTACAAAGTCCAAATAAAATTTTGTTGATTGAGTAGGGATGTTTGATCTTGGATCGTTCTTTTCGAATATAGCTTATTTACTCTCGATTAATCGAATTTTTAGATGGATTCAAAGAGCTCAATCTGATTTATGTATCAATTTTTTTAACAATTTCAAAAAGATCGAAAGAAAATATAACAGTGATACAGGAGCATTTGGTTGATTATAGGATATATTTGTTTGATTATTGGTATTAGGAACATTTCGAAACTCATGTTGGCAACTCTGGGCCACTTATTTGACTTTTGTTAAAATGAACTTAAAGTGGTAGATAAGTGAATAATCCGCTGATGCTCTCTTTATGTTCATGTTCTTTAAATGATTACACTTGTAAGGTTATTAGCCCCTTTGTTGAAGCCACATTGTAAGGATTAGCTTTGTCTTGTTTTGGGTCCCTTGCAATCTTACATTATTTTGCTCTTTTGATCAATTAATACTGACGTCATTATATATATTTAATCTTACCTGCAGTAAAATAAAAAATGACGTCAGTATTATACATATATATATGCAGTCATGCAGAATTAATTTACTTTATTTTGATTGTAAAAACATTTGTCTAAGATTTATTATAAATGTTTGTACACGCGACAGCTTAGCGTTGAAATTATTAGAGATTAGCGCGCGTTTTACTGCAAGGTTGGAGGCCGAGTGGGGAAAGGAGCCTTATTTTCTGGTAAAAAGTTTGAAAGTAATCATTCCGGAAGGTTATTTCTTTCCTTCTATTGCACCATGTTTCCATTAGCTTCCGGAAAGGAGGGAGAGAAACAAAGTTTTCTCGGAGTAGTTGTGTTTCCCAAATATTCGAAAAAAGGGTGGGGGACAGTGAACAAAAGAGCAATTTTGGCTGGCGACAAAAAGTCGTTGTAAATAACAAAATAAATAAATGATCACCCAGGTGTGCGAGAAGATTTTCTAACACATGTGGATACATTGAGTTTAATTTTCTGAAATTATTCATTAATTGTAAATATAGCAAGGGTGGGCACTTTTGATTTGGATTATTTTGAAATGAAAATCAATACTGTTAATATATTTATTGTGACGTGATGGCTGACGAGTCAATAGCTTAGAAGTATTTCATCAAACTCCCATTCGGTGTAAAGTGTAAAATATGTAATACTGATATAAAAACGACCGACAACACATTTATGTAAAAATTTGAAGCGTTTTAATCTTTTACAAATGGGAACCAATATTAAAACAGTGAACTAATTACTTTAAATACAATTTAATCTTAATTTTTGAGAAAATATACTCTCATATATAGTGGCTTGGACTAACATGTCTCCCAAGATATAATTTTTAGTAATGCTGAACACTCACATTATTTGCAATAAATTAATATATATACTTACTGTCCTTTAACACAAAATTTTGAAAATAAATTAATCCTGCTGATAGTGGGTATGCATACATCTACACTTCCATCAAGCTAGTGGTTCCCAGATTTGGGACACACCCACCCTCAAAGCCCCACAAAAAGGTTTCCTCAAGAGGGATGCCAACAAGTTTATTTGGTTTTATTAGAGTCAGCTGGCCTCAAATGTATAGCCTGATTTTCTTACGAGGAACCTTCTGAACACCCCCCGTTTTGGGGGCTTCAGTGAAAATTTTCGATAACCAAATACTGTTGCATCTTTTTGAGTTAGGGGCTACTTGCCTGAACTATTTTAGATTTCTAAATCTACTGGTTTTAGAAAGTTTATCAACTTTTTTTTCTGGAACCACCCCTTTCCTTATTCTTGGGGGCCCCTTGTAAATTTTCGATCTCTAAGTATTTCTGCATCTTTTTGGGCCTGGGGCTGTGAAACTTCAGCTTCTTAAGTCTTCCGTGCTTCGAGATTTTTTGGAAATTCCCTATTGGAATATTCTGTCAACTAAGTGGTTGCAAAATTTCAGCTATCAGTCTCGTCTGGCCTTTTAGATTTTTTTTATGGCTTTGGTGTTTTAGAAAACTCCCATTTTGGAGGCCCTAGTGGAGATTTTCGATGACCAAGTAAATGTGTTCGCATATTTTTGGGTTAAGCGCTACATGCCTGAAAAATTTCATCTTCCTATGTCTACTGGGCTTCGGGAGTGTTTATACTTTGTTTTCCTACAACACCACTCTCCCGTTTTGGGGGGCCCCTTGGGAATTTACCGTCACCAAATATTCCTGCACCCTTTTGGGTTAGGGTCTACCTATAGGCTATACAAAATTTCGGCTTCTTAGATCTTCTGAGTTTCGAGATTTTTTTCTACCTTGGTTTTTTGCAAATCCCCCCATTTTAGGAATCCCCACTGGATTTTTTTCTCACCAAGTATTCCTGCATACTTTGTTAGCTTGGTGCTACCTGTCTGCAAAATTTCAGCTCCTAGGTCTTTTGGGTTTCGAGATTTCTTTGGCTGGACGGGGAAACGGTTAATTGTTACAGTTGAGATTATATTATATGACTCGTTAATACCATATCCTTAGTATTAATTTGAGCTCTTGAAAAGTTTAATTTTAATTAAGCTCAAGTTTATATGAGTAATGGAAGGACAAGGGTTTTCAGAACCCTAGAAAAATAGTTTACATCTCACCCCCTTTCTTGACCACGTGCCTGGTTACGTGTAGCATAAATACGATAATACTACAATAATACACATAAGAGATTAGGATGTTTTACAAACTTATGGCATTTTTTTATTTTTCTGTTGGTGTCTTAAAAAGGTTTATTTTAATTTTAATTAAGTGTAGTGTAATAAGACATTTGTGTGTGGAGGGGGGAGCTTACCAATTGACCACCATTTAGTTGCTACGCGTCTTTCATTGTAAGACTGGCTAGTGTGGACTGGAATCACTCTTCGATGATGATGATGATGATGATTATGCTATGATCTTGCTCCTTTTGTGTCCTGCGCTGTGCATGTTGTACAGTAGTACTACCTCGCGGCAGATATTCACAACAGCGGCTTCAGAGAGAAAGAAAGACTCCTCTGAAATCGTGAGGTAGTCGCAGTCCGGTCCCTGACGTGAACATACTTGTTCGAAATATACTCCCACTCTTGTTTACCGTTCGTTCTTTGGACTGGTTTTTACGTTTGTATTTGTGTTTGTGTTTGGTTAGTTTCACATACATATAGTTTATCGTGTTTGTGTTGTGTTCCCCCCCTCTTTTATGTGTTTATTTCTTCTTGTTTTAGTTTGAAACACCTGTTGTTTTATTTCCCATAATATTTTGAAGTAGAGAATTTAGTTTTTATATATATTTTTTATTGTGTTTTTTTAGTACTATAGTTTTCAAGTTTTGGTTCTGTGACGTATGTAAATCTTCCATAAGTATGTGATGAGGCTGTGCGCAACTTTAAAGCGTGGGCAGACGAGTGAAGTGAACATACCACCTCATGACACTGGCATGTACTGACTGCTTCAAGTTCTTGGCAACCGGCACAGCTGCTTCAAGGTAATGTTCGCTTTCTTGTCTGACATTTGCCTACACACAGTGGTCGCGCTTAAAAAAATAATCATATTTCTAAGCAAGCTGTTGACGTCCCGACGTTCACGAAACATACCGACGGGCCAAATAATAGTTTCCCCTTCGATGAATCTAAAACATGTTTAGGCTTACTTATTTATTATTGAGGAAAAAATCTTTAATTATTTTGTGGTAACAAAAATAAAATATTATTTTGTCTTGGTTTGATCCTCAAAAGTAGTTTAAAAATAGTAAACATAAATTGAAAAGTAGTACCGACAAAAAAAATCGTACCATATTTCTCCCACATCTGTCAAAAGAACACAGGGCTTGGCGTATGAGTACACTCACGTCACTCTTTTGAACCCCCAGAAAAGGCCTTTACTTTGTAGATCCGACTTGGAAATTTTATTTTCATTGGGATAGGGTCGACCCGACCGTCTAGAGAGCAAGCGACAATGGAATTGTTAATGTGACTATGACATTATTGTAGCGGCGTCATTTACAAACAGCTGTTTTAGAAATTTGGATTAAACTTGCGCCTAAAGTGAAATAATTTATTTCAAATTTTATGTTCTGCTGCTATCACTTTTGACGTCTAGCACCAATGTCGATAAAATAATAAATTGTTTTTTCAGTTTATCAGTGATGAGAACAAAAATGGTATATTCAGGACTAGCCTATTGTTCTTAGCAAACCTCTCCTCTGTCACTCCAGGGGGATAAAGGTCAGGGTTTGAATCCTAGCTGGGTGTACAAAGTGTTGTTTTTCTCTGAATAGTCACCCACTTTCCCTCTACGAAAATATGGGTAGATTTTATATTTTTAGTTCTGCCATCCTCATCCATATCTCACAAATTTAATAAAAAGGCGCGTAGCCCGGACGTGTAGTAGGACGCGTCGGAAAAATGATGGTTTTATCCTTTTTAAACAGAATAAAAATTTCTTAAAAGAGTTTAATTACATTCCTCCTGGCAAATATAACTAAATTAAACAAGTGGTATTCTTCAAATTTGAGAAATGACACGTTGACACGGGAATTGAACCCGGGACCTTAGACTTAGTACGTAAATGCTCTAAGTTTAACCACTGAAATATCCAGGAATCGCCCCGTCCCCAAGGTCATTCTTCACCACTATTTTAAGGTAGAGTCTGTAATGAACGTTCAGAAATCGTCAGCTACATATGTGTGATCAATTAAGGTCACACCATCGACTCCGGAGGGCTTTATGCCGCGAATAGTACAATTACAACTGTACGAATGCGCATATTATGATGGATCAAATAGCCAAGCTAGTATAGTTGTTAATTACGGTTTTATCTGCATCTCAATCTTCTTTGAATTGAAAAATGACGTTTCATGGATAGCTCAGTGGTTACTCATTGGCGTACTAATCACTAATCCAAAGGTCCCGCGTTTGATTCTCGTGTTCAGGTGTCATTTTTCAATGTAAAGAATATTACATTTAGATGCGGCTATCACCGTAACTAACAAATATAATAGCCTGGTTATTCAATCCATCAGAAACAAGTGGTTGTTATGTAGCACCGCCACTCTTGCCAAAGTGCCCACTTATTTGCGAGTGAATGAATCCTAAGTAACTTTTAATCTGTCAGAAAAGGTCTTCACACCGAATTCATCCAGTCCACCATTAAGTACTCTGGAAAAATATTCTAGAATATCTTCATTGTTGCGTCTTACTACCTCTGGTCTACACGCATATTTATAATAATAAAATGGTGATGGAAAAAAGATAAAATTCATCCGTATTTGCGGAGAGAGCTATTTAGGAAATAAAAACCCCACGCACGCGGATAACATTTGATCCTCGACCAACTCGTTAAAAGTTTTGTTACAAAAGTTTTCTAAGCCCTAAAATAGTATAATAAAACATTTGATACAAAAATGAAAGTGTTGAAATTGGTCACCAGCCATTAATTTCTGAGAACTACAATCTTTATTTATCCAGTATGAGTGTTAAATGCCCAAATAATGTAAAAGTGGAACGTTTAAGTTTATTTAGTGTAAAGTGATGCCCTCTCCCCCTCACTTCCGTCAGTCATCCATCACCATGTGTTGACGTGGCTCAATAATGCAAGGAGGATGTATTACTCATTGCAACGCACGGATCTCAATAACGTTACATATACCCTGATTTTGCTAGGAAGAGCACTTTAGAAAAGTCAAACATTTTTCTTTGTGGCCAACATTTACGTTATTTTACTCTATTATAAGTATTATTTTAATGATATTGTTATTATATATAAAAAATGAAAACTGCAATTATTATTATTATTATTATTATTAGCACCGCGTCTTACTACCCGTCCGGGTTATACGCACTTACGCTAACGTGTAATGGTAGGGTGATTGTGAGATGAAATGGAGGACCTACAGTTTAACGTGGAATCCGAACCACGGTGGAGGCCTGGCATTCCCCACATTCACAAGTTGTGATTAATACACGTCTTGTCAGAGGTAAAGGAAGGGTTCAGTAATCAGATAAATCTGTTCCGGGACCAAGGGTTGAACCCCGGCCCCCAGCACAAAAGTTCGAGGACACCTAACCCCTAGACAAACAGCTCACCTAACTGCAAATAACATGACTTGATGTATAATTATATTAAAATTGTTTGGTAACTTCAGTAGCTATCAGCTAATCATACTTGCATAGTAAGTAGATCTAATTGATTAAATTACTTACAAGTTAATCCTACATTTTTTAAATGTAGGAACATTAGATAGCTAGTACTCCCAAATTTAATTCACTACCTTTAATCATACTTGCATTTAAGTTAATTTAATTGATCTTGCCAAAATCAGCCTATGCTTGGTCTGAATTATTTTACTACAGCATAATTTGTCAAACCTTTGCACTCAAACTTTGTTAAAAAATGCTTTCACCTAAAAAAAAAAGTATGGTGTACCGGTACATACTTTCTCGCTCTTTTACCTAAACATGACGTCATATACTAATAACTCGTAAGGCAAGGTGCAAAATAATAACGTAAATAAAAAAGCTATAACGTTTCACCAAAGAGCATGAATGAGATAATTTACACTGTTACAGAAACATCACGAGAAAAAAAGTTGCATCGCGGTTTACCAAAGAGAATAAAAATTGACTCCACATTCCTCAGACCTCTATTAAAAATATATATTTATCCTATTAGATTGGATATAGGCTTAGCCTATTGGAAATATATTTCTGATAAAAGGTCTGCTCTTATTTACCTGTCATAGAAAAGTAAGAGTTATGGAGCGGGGTTAGGCCGGCTCTTATTTACCTGTCATAGAAAAGTAAGAGTTATGGAGCGGGGTCAGGCCTGGCTCTTATTTACCTGTCATAGAAAAGTACGAGTTATGGAGCGGGGTCAGGCCGGCTCTTATTTACCTGTCATAGAAAAGTAAGAGTTATGGAGCGGGGTCAGGCCGGCTCCTATTTTTGGATCCACGCAAATTAGAATCATTGGCAACTATAGTCAAATGTTCATACAAAAAACCTCATCTGACAATTGAAAAGTTATTAGATCTACTTTCACGTATTCATACATCAAGTCATATTATCTAGCCTACAGCTGTAGCTATAGATATCAAATTCTTTTTAGCACCATGTATTACTACCCGTTCGGGCTATACGCCTATGTACTAATTACTCTAATGATTTTAGGGAAGTGTACCCGCATTTGCATGTAGAGGAAGTGGAAAAACCATTTTGGTAAAACCGCTCACAGTACACCAGACCGATTTTCAAAATTCCATCTCCCCTTCATCGGCAGTTTAGTCTACTGCGAAGGTAGTGCCGTAGACCATGTGGCCACCGAAGCAGATAAAATAACATTAACAATATAATAAAATTGTATCAGTGTTGACCGCAACAAGAACATGTCTTTATTTTTATAAGAGGATCTTCCTACTAAAAGTGTGCTGGTCCAGTCGTTTTGACAGCAGTCATTGTTTAGCAACGACTCTCATACAGATATGCAGATGTAAACGTCAATATAGTTGTTATAACTTTTTTGACAAAACAGAATATTATCTTTTTCTCGAACAGTCGGCGAGAACTTGAGCAAGTCTCGGTCCCGCCACAGATTTATCTGATTACCAAACCCTTCCTTCAGCTCTGACAAGACGTGTATTAATCACAACTTGTGAATGTGTGGAATTCCAGGCCTCCACCATGGTTCGGATTCCACGTTAAACATCTCACAATTCCTCTAAATCCTACCTACCAGTCATTTCTACATCATTAGTGAAAATGTACATGCAGCGGCACACCCACACACAAGAAATTAAGCTTGTGTTAAATGTGATTATTGATAATGAACAATAAAAGGTACACAAATAATGGCGAGGTCACTGGGACCTCTATATAATAGCTCTACCGAGATCTGTGCACATTTTCATTCTCCCGTCTGCACACTATTACGCAAGAGCGAAGAAAACTTTTCCTTCTCATATAGCTAATACACCCTGGGCGATAAGCGTCAGATACAAGTATCCAGCGACTCAGCAAAACACCCGCGCATGCACTAACAAGTTTACACCGATGTTTGCGTCTACACCGAGCAACCACATCCAATTAGACCCGTCCCGCAATGGACCCGCACCCCACTGGGTAGTTAAATGTAACCAAAAGCGAAAAAAGTTGTTGGAAAATCAGTTTTTGAGACGAGGGGCGAATTATGGTGACTTTTGGCTGTCAGACCTCTTGTTGAATGACTTGTGCATATTTAAACATTTCGTAAGAATGACAACATCTGATTTCGAGGGGATATTTTGTTTGGTAGCGCCCCAAATTACAAAGCAAGATACCAACCTTAGAGCTGAAATAATTACAAAATCTGTAGTAACCATCAGAAAATTACCACCAAAATACAAAAGGAAACACGAGGAATATAAATCAACTGGATTAAATTCAAAATTTGCCCGTCTGTGCATGCGCCTGGATCGACACCGAGCGATGTTTCCCATTGGAGGTGGGAGACAGGACTCTGGCAACTTTCTTTGATTATTTACCGCTGGATACTCTAGCAATGTTTGCGTGTGGATACACTTGTTTGGATTGTCCTATCTGGCGACTATCGTACAGTATGTACTAGGCTTTACACACGAGCAAGGTAATGTGGCTTTTAAACACTGTAAGCTAATTACTATATTCTTTACTTTCCTGTGACCCCTTGGAGGGATAAGTATTGTGATTGTCAAAAAAATAGTATTCTAGAGTCTAGACTCTTAGAAAGTAAGCGATTTTGCCTTCCTTTCACCGATTAAAGTGTCGTTTACCGCGTTTTAATGTTTGAAAATGATAGAGAAAATCAAGCAGAGTCCAACAATACTAAATATGATAGTATGTTTTTAGAAAAAATGTAGTTACTCCCTTCTTATAAAGGGGAATTGTGCACGTTATAGATTGGTCATGGACAGAATTGAGTTCCAAATGAGTAAATATGATAAAATGACCCCCTTCAAGAAACCCTTCCCCTCAAAAGACGCTGAAATAGGCCTATTTCTCCATCGGATCTCTAGAACTCACTTGGTCTTAAGTCTTCCCAGGGTTAAGACATGTGCTACTCATCCGCCCAAAAACTTCCACGCGATAAAAAAAAAGTACTTGAGTCCTCTTAGCACACTAGATAAGCAAAATATTATTATCTTCTGTGAGGCAGAAAACACCGGTCTGAAAGTGGGGTGGAGAAAGAGAGAAAAATGAAACGTTCAGACAAGGATAGCACAGCTGACATTTATCCTTGACACTATAGGTCAGGGCCACAACTTGTGTTAGTAAAAACTAAACAAACATCAGGAGGCACGGGTTTGAATCCCAACTGGGTGTTAAGCTAGTGATTTTACTAAATGGTTTTCCACTCTTCCTCTAAGAAAATTCGGGTAAATTTATACCCAATCATAGCCTCCTCGTTCGTACCACAATAGTTAAATCAAACGTGGATAGCCCGAACGAGTAGTAAGACGAGGTTCAATAATATAAATTTGTTTATTTCCTTTATATCAGGGATTCTCAACCTTTCCAGGCTCACGACACACTCGTGAAGAGGATTAGAATATCGCGGCACTCTTGTGACGGGGGTTAGAATCTCGCGGCACTCTTGTGAAGGGGATTAGAATCTCGCGGCACTCTAGTGAAGGTGATTAGAATCGCTCGGTATCTTTTTAAAGGTATTAGAATCTCGTGGCACTCTTGTGAAGGGGATTAGAATCTCGCATCACCTTGTGAAGGGGATTAGAATCTCGTGGCACTCTTGTGAAGGGGATTAGAGTCTCGCGGCACTCTTGTGAAGAGGATTGGAATTTCACGGCACTCTAGTGAAGGTGATTAGAATCGCTCGGTATCTTTTTAAAGGTATTAGAATCTCGCGGCACTCTTGTGACGGGGATTAGAATCTCGCGGCACTCTAGTGAAGGTGATTAGAATCACTCGGTATCTTTTTAAAGGTATTAAAATCTCGCATCACCTTGTGAAGGGGATTAGAATCTCGCGGCACTCTTGTGAAGTAGGATTGAAATTTCGCGGCACTCTAATGAAGGTGATTAGAATCGCTCGGTATCTTTTTAAAGGTATTAAAATCTCGCATCACTCTTGTGAAGGGGATTAGAATCTCGCAGAACCCTTGTAAGAATTTTCCTTGTTGTTTTGTTTTTCACATTTTTATTTTCCCTCCATAGTAGAATATACCAGAGTAGACTTTTAACAATCCCTAGTATTTTATTATTATAAATATTTAAAATTAAAATAACATTTTTACTTACTCCCTTACTGAGTTAATTGAAAGATATAAATATCAATAACACAGAATGAAATACATAAATACAGATATAGAGTAAAATAGCTTTGGAAATCAATAAACTAGCCCAATAACCAACCCCATTGTTAAATCACTAAATATTAATAATACGAGTATATAGTCATCAAAAGGGAAAATGGCCGGAGACTGATGTGGGTTTTGGGATTGTTTTTAAAAAAGAACAAATAAATGCTATACATAAATTATAAAATAGCTATGCCTTTATATAAAATATGCACATTAAGCTCAATAAACATACATGTATTTAACGAACTATAAACCAATGCCACACCGTCTGAAAACAGTTAATGTAATATAGCCCCTATAATCTAGGTGGACACGTGGACTAGAGATAATATCGTGGCTCATCCTTTAACTATGACGCGTGGCCGGGGTGTGAATCCCAGCCTTGTGTTCTGAGTGTGTTTTCCATTCTCCCTCTACATGAATCAGGATATATTCCCTCTAAATGCCTCTTCCTTATTCCTACCCCACTACCGTAGCTAATTGGGGATAGCCCGGCCATGTTCACTGCAACTACATGATAATATAAAGAAAGCCAATGAACAATAGACCCATTTTTACACTAAATAAGCGTACAATAAAAATATACAAACTTTTAACCAAATTAAAGTGCCTCTTCTTATTTTACCATATACCTACTATATATACAGTGCATTAAAGGAGATTAGAGGAACTGGACCCGAAATTGCGCAAATGTTGATACACTTCTTCTATATAAGATCTCCCTCATTCATTTATAATTTGTGTAAATATGCGACTAACCCGGACGAATACTATAAAGCTAAACATGAAATTATTTTAAATATATGTTATTTTTGCACGGCGTTGTACCACCCGGCTGGTCTTTTTGCACTTTATTGGTGCGCGGAGGAGAGTTTTAGATTAAATGTACGCTCATTTACGTGAAGGGAGAGTAAAGAAGCTATTTAGGAACTAAACACACTCACAACCTACGGCTCTGATTCTAGTTCCGATTGACAACCTCACCAGTAAATCAAATTAGACGAACTTAGCGAAACTAAGACTAGACGAGCTTCTTTATTCTTATTTGTCGGTAGTGTCAGACTGATGGAGATGAGGGGGTCTTTGTGTGGGTTTAAAATTGGGATAAAATGTTAGTTAAAATGGCTACTATGATCGCCCGTAGCTGGGCTTGTCAGTTATGGCACATCACAGCAAAAATATTTTATGCGATGTGATATTTAAAAACTATGAGCACCATGAGATGTAAGTAAAGTTATTTTAAAAACGTACCTCCTAAAGCCAAAAATCAAATATATAATATTTCATGACTATTCCTCCATTAATTTAACATAATTAAAACCTTAGCACAGTAAGATAAAAAGTAATTAAATAAAAAGAAACTGCTACTTAAAAATTTAATCTTTATCTGTAGTTAAAAATATTTAATAGCTTAGAAAGTATTTAGTCGATCGTAATGAAATATTTACACTTCATCCATGGCAAGTTATTAAATGAAATATAAATAAACCAAACACTTGCAGTTAATAAGTTTGGAAAATTTTATACTTCTAATTTCTTCATCAATTAAAATTAATTTAATGAAAAAAAAAAAATTGAAACACAATTTATCAGAACCAATTTTGTCAAGAATAAAGTGTTGTTTTTTCAAAATGTTCTGATGCACGACTCTTCTTAAGAAGTAGTTAGATTTTATGCTATTTTGCATTACCAAGTATTTATATACATAAAATGATTATTTCAACATTGGGAAAAGTATTTTATTTTGATTTAGATTTTCTTTTTCTTTCTTTCTAATATTGTAGATTGATATCAACTATATTAAACAATAGGTATAAATGGGCTCCGGTAGCCGCCTGGTCTAAGGCGTCACTCTCGTAATAGATTATACATCCGGTGATGAGGATATCGGGATTCGAATCGTGGTCGTGTGTACAAGGGGTGGCCTTTCCTAAGAGGTTTTCCACTCTCCCTTCATTCAAATATAGGTACACTTCCTCTAATTTCAACCTTATAATATTTAACACATTAGCGTTAGTAACTTATATTCGTATACCTGTAATGGGTGGTAAGACGTGGTACTGAAGTAAAATAAAATTATAAAACCTGCATCCATAGGAACGTCGAACAAACGTCAAGTTCCTTTATTCTAGTTTGCCGATGAGGATGGGCTAGCAAATTTTTTTTTTTAAAGAAATGCTTTGTCACTATCCATCCACAAAATTTGGGTACATTTTCCTCGTCTTTATTTCGTTAGGGTAAATATGCAAATGGCTCAGATGGATATCAAGTATCAGCTCACGTAAAAAAATAGTATTTTATCGCGTGTCCGGTATGTACTATTTTATTCGCGCTAATAGTGAAGGAATGAGGAATATAGAATTTATAAGAAATATACCCGTAATTGCGTGGAGGGAGATTGTAATGGATGTATTTAAGGAAAACCCACTCTTATTATACTCGGTCGTAATTTGAACCCCGACAAACAAGACTAAATGCGCCTGGTAAATTGTGAACCCAGCCTTATCCTACTCCAGTAGTGTTGTATCGTAGCTATAGGCCCACTTGTTCCACTATCGGTGACTCTGCCGGGAAAAAAATGGTGAAAGCAAAATCCTTTTTTTACACTCACCCTCAGCATGACAGGTTTTCGATACGGAGTTATTTCCTTATAGAAGTGAAGCTTTTCTTTGCTTCTCAAATAACTGTTTCTGGCACGACTGCTCCACATTCTTTTATTTCAAAAATAGTTTTTCTAGTTTAAGTTTTATCAGGCATTGGAGCACTCTGAATTGATTATTGAAAGAAGTACTTGCGTTCAACTGAAAAGATGCTTGTGTTCCACTGAAGAGATACTTGTGTTCTACTGAAGAGATGCTTGTGTTCCATTGAAGAGATACTTGTGCTCCACTGAAGAGATGCTTATGTTCCATTGAAGAGATGCTTGTGTCCCATTGAAGAAATACTTGTGCTCCACTGAAGAGATGCTTGTGTTCCACTAAAGAGACACTTGTGCTCCACTGAAGAGATGCTTGTGTTCCATTGAAGAGATACTTGTGCTCCACTGAAGAGATACTTGTGTTCCATTGAAGAGATGCTTGTGTTCCACTGAAGAGATACTTGCGTTCCACTGAAGAGATGTTTATGTTCCATTGAAGAGATACTTGTGCTCCACTGGAGAGATGCCTGTGTCCCACTGAAGAGATACTTGTGCTCCACTGAAGAGATGCTTGTGTCCCACTGAAGAGATACTTGTGCTCCACTGAAGAGATGCTTATGCTCCACTGCAGAGATGCTTGTGCTCCACTGGAGAGATGCTTGTGCTCCACTGGAGAGATGCCTGTGTCCCACTGAAGAGATACTTGTGCTCCACTGAAGAGATGCTTGTGTTCCATTGAAGATATACTTGTGTTCCACTGAAGAGATGCTTGTGTCCCACTGAAGAGATACTTGAGCTCCACTGAAGATATGTTTGTGTTCCATTGAAGAGATACTTGTGTTCTACTGAAGAGATACTTGTGCTCCACTGAAGAGATGCTTGTGTCCCACTGAAGAGATACTTGTGCTCCACTGAAGAGATGCTTGTGTTCCAATGGAGAGATGCTTGTGCTCCACTGAAGAGATGCTTGTGTTCCATTGAAGAGATACTTGTGTTCCACTGAAGAGATGCTTGTGTTCCACTGAAGAGATGCTTGTGTTCCACTGAAGAGATACTTGCGTTCCACTGAAGAGATGCTTGTGATCTACTGAAGAGATACTTGTGCTCCACTGGAGAAATACTTGTGCTCCACTGAAGCGATACTTGTGTTCCACTGAAGAGATGCTTGTGTTCCACTGAAGAGATGCTTGTGTTCCACTGAAGAGATGTTTGTGTTCCACTGAAGAGATACTTGCGTTCCACTGGAGAGATTCTTGTGCTCCACTGAAGAGATGCTTGTGCTCCACTGATGAGATGCTTGTGTTCCATTTAAGAGATACTTGTGTTCCTCTGAAGAGATACTTGCGTTCCACTGAAGAGATACTTGCGTTCCACTGAAGAGATGCTTGTGATCTACTCAAGAGATGTTTGTGTTCCACTGAAGAGATGCTTGTGATCTACTGAAGAGATACTTGCGTTCCACTGAAGAGATACTTGTGTTCCTCTGAAGAGATACTTGCGTTCCACTGAAGAGATGCTTGTGATCTACTGAAGAGATGTTTGTGTTCCACTGAAGAGATTCTTGTTTTCCACTGAAGAGATACTTGCGTTCCACTGAAGAGATGCTTGTGATCTACTGAAGAGATGTTTGTGTTCCACTGAAGAGATGCTTGTGCTCCACTGAAGAGATACTTGTGATCTACTGAAGAGATGTTTGTGTTCCACTGAAGAGATGTTCGTGTTCCATTGAAGAGATGTTTGTGTTCCACTGAAGAGATGCTTGTGCTCCACTGAAGAGATACTTGTGATCTACTGAAGAGATGTTTGTGTTCCACTGAAGAGATGTTCGTGTTCCACTGAAGAGATGCTTGTGTTCCACTGAAGAGATACTTGTGTTCCACTGAAGAGATGCTTGTGATCTGCTGAAGAGATGCTTGTGTTCTACTGAAGTAATACTTGTGATCTACTGAAGAGATGTTTGTGTTCCACTGAAGTAATACTTGTGTTCTACTGAAGAGATGCTTGTGATCTGCTGAAGAGATGCTTGTGTTCTACTGAAGTAATATTTGTGATCTACTGAAGAGATGTTTGTGTTCCACTGAAGTAATACTTGTGTTCTACTGAAGAGATGTTTATGTTCCACTGAAGAGATGCTTGTGTTCTGAGGTAATATTTGTGTTCCACTGAAAAGAATCTTGTGTTTGACGTTACGCGAAATCTATATCTCTGCTCAACAGGTAAATATGTTATGGTTATCAGGGTGTCTACCATCCGGGAAAATCAGGGAAAACGGGAATTAGCCGGGAATTTGAAGTGATCGGGAAAAAAACGGGAATAAGCCGGGAATTTGGTAAATCACAATAAAAATCCGAGAAAATGATATTTTACTCAAAATATGAAATATAATAATCAGTAAATCAGTAAATTATGTCATTTTAATATATTTTTAATTCCTAGTAAACAATTTTAATACAAATTTAAAAAAATATTCAAATTTTAAAACTTATTATTATTCATGAAAAATATTAATAGAAAAACGAGTAGAGAAGGGAGGGGGTGGGGGAGTTAGAAGGATGTTACCTACATTTTAAGGGGAATTTTAGGAAATGATCTGGGGAAATCAGGGAAAAAGTCGGGGATTTCATTGTTCAAGTTGAGTAGACACCATGGTTATAAATGAAAGCTTGCTGATAGTATTATATTATCATTGAAGTCCAGGGGATGAAGATGTGTTTGTATAAGCTTGGATTATAATATAGAAGTTTGAATATATATCTACTATGGCAGACAGAGAGTCCCAACGTTAGTGACACCTTTGCATTCAACCACCTAGCGCTGTTGTTGATACGTCAATTGAAGAAAAGGAATGTATTTACTGTTTTGTTTTATTATAACTCGTTTGATAATATATCTCATGTTAACGTCCTCGGGACTAATTGAATTAAGTGGAAGCTTTAAAACCTTTGTATCTTAAATGCAATCTCCCCATTTAAATAGTTGGTAAATTTACTGGTTAATATGTAAGGAATATTTCCAAATATACCCTAGGTCCTCGATAGATGACCTATAATTTTAAATTCAAATCATTTAAGATGGGCTATTAAAAGAAAAACATTTTGAGGGGACATGTTATTGAAACGGACAACCAAATTAGAAAACTATACACATATTTGGGCCTAAGCTCAAATAATTTTCTTGCCAAATTTTGCTAAAATTGGTAAACGAATTTGATAGTTATTTCGGAACAAACAAACGAAATACCAAAAGGTAGATTTAAAACAAGATCTCACTACGCTTTGTCAAAAATAATGTTTATATAAGAGTTGATAAAAATAATTTTGAGACTGATTAATAAAACTGGAAACGCACATTAGAATAATATAATACTGTTTATTAATTTACTTTAGGATAAATACTTTTTTTATATAGATCAAATGAATATTTTCATAGGAAACTCTATTATTCATATTTTCCTTCGATTTATGCATTTTGTATGCTTTAAATGGTCATTTACTTATGGGTGAAAATATTTTATTCGCTTTATTTTATCATTATTTTATTAATTTTAGTCCAAGAAACAAAGTTTAAAAAAAAATATTTTTTTAAAAAAATGGTACGCACTCTCACGCTGAAACAGCCTCTTTAAGGTAGTCAAAACGACTTTTGGAGTTTTAATCTTAACATTTGTATTTATTGTTAGGAGACATTTTGTATTGTTTTGATAAGTTAACATTTGATCTAAAGTAAATAATATCCAAGAACTTTCTTTATATTTTATTTATTGATGTTTCATTCATGACTTACCCGATCATATCACACTATTTCTTTACACATCATCAATAATATTAGATACAATCCTCAACAATGTTTATTTTGGAACAAAAGTTTGTCATTTCACAGAGCACAAACAAGATCAAAAATGTGTATTTATTTATTTCTTGTTGGTATATTGAATATTTGCTAAACCTGATTTATAAATCATTCATAATTTTGTTTCCAGGGCAGTAGTTACTGGAATACGTACTTTTCAGCGCTACTAATGTTTTATATATTTATCTTTATAAATATGATAGCGCACCTGGAGTGTAGGGAGAAGCTGCGTGGGGGTTGGGTTCAGGGCGTAGCTCTCAAGCCCAATCTCTAAAACTATCTAAATTGCCTAAACGTCAAGAGCGTGAAACTCTGAAATAAACTCGAATAAGAAAGGAAATGCAAATGTTCTGCTATTTCGCCTATTTCTTTTTTTTTTCTCCGCCTTCTCCTTCTTCTCGAACACCTTTTATTGTAAATCACTTCCTTGGTAATGAAGATAGTTCTTTCCTTCCTTGTGCTTGCTTTAATTTCCTCGGTTTGTGTAACTTTTAAATTTATTTTCCTCAACAATTTCACCTCAATTACTGCTGAGAACCAGATCTTAGTTGGTTCAAACTAGTTAGTTTGAAACAGTTATGGGCTTAAATAGTTGTATACTCAGTTGTGGGTTTGAATACTTTTATACTCAGTGAGGAGTTTAAACAGGTCTATACTTAGTTGTGGGTTTAAACAGTTTTAAACTCAGTTGGGGATTTAAATACTTGCATACTCAGTTGTGAGTTTGAACAATTTTATACTCATTTGGGGGTTTAAACAAATATATACTTACTTGTGTGTTTAAATACCTTGCAACAATTTATAATGTATAATTAATTCAAAACAGTGTTTAAAAAAAAGTTGTCAGTTTGAATAGTTTAAACTGTTTCTGTTTTAAAATAATCTTAAGCATTTATGGTTCTTGGATAGTTTTAAACAGTTGTGGGTTTTAATTAAACACATACCATGCACACATTTTGATGTGTGTATGTGCATAAGCACACACTTTAATCATGTCTAAACTAACAGAGAACACTTTGCACAAAACCAAATATGACACATTATATTGCACAAGTAAATGATAGTTGAAAATAAAAATACTAAATTACTTAAATTGATTATATTAATCGGTAGCAAAGATATGTGAAAAGCTTTTTTCCTATTGTCTTGCTTATTAATCAATGTATGTATTCATTTGAATGATAACAGTGAGATTATTATACCGTATACATTCTACAGAGCTGTATAGAGAATAAATATAACACATGGCGTGAATGGCTTGAATTGTAATCAAAACTGAAAGCCTATTGGTAAGGGTAGGCTCTATTACTGAGCTTTAAATTTAAAATATATATATCAATTATGTATTTATGACTAATCTTGTACCATGTTTGATCTAGAGACAGTGAAAATATATATAGAACTCAGTGGCGTTGCGTGATAAAGTATTCATTTTAGGTGGGGCCCGGTAATGATTTTTTCTCACCACTTGTAAACTTATTAAAACTAATTCATTTAAGTTTTCTTATTTTTAAAAACCACTAGAATCACAAAATAATTAAACAAGTATACAAACAGAAATAATAAAATAATACAGATTCTGAATAAAGCATACCAAGTTATGACATTACTTGTACAAACCAAATACCGTAATAAACAATAACAACAAAATAAGCTCATTTTTTTCGCTCACAGTTAACTAAAATTATTGTTTAACAAACCACGCATTAGAAAAAGTTATTTTATCTTTCCATCCGCCTGCATAAATGTAAAGTCACTAGGCTGATGTGCTCCTAACCATTTAATTTCAATTTTTTCTTGCAGTTTTAATAAAATAAAAGGTGTTGTTTATAAAGAATCTACTTTATTAATTTTAATTACTCACGTTCACTCGTCACCTTGCTTATTAGGACTTTAACACGTACTAAAATAAAGACACATACATCCTAAAACTAAATCTAAACCATCTTTATCGAATGACGGGCTCCCTCAGACTGTCCCCATGAGCTACTGTATTTCTCTCAGTGGATTGACCTTGAGAGATATCCTCCACTGAACCACGGGGCTTATCTGAGAGGGGCTGGCCATGTCAGCCTCTCTATTATTGGTCATTTGAGTTTCGGGCGTTTGTACAGTCGCGTGACGATCGGAGCGAGTAATGAATCCTCTTGGGACTGGAATACTGTACAACGAATTGAATAATTCACTGTTTATAGAGAATGGTGCTCCATTTCATATTCATGTTTTTTTACAAAATATGTTATAGAATAAAAAGAAAGATTTTTTTATGTTCAAAAAGTGTTAGTGGGTCCGGGTCCCTGTGGCCCTTGATCTAACGTCACTCTTTTTTCTAAACCTCTGGGTCTTATTTCCCGTGCACATTGTCTACATATGTACTAATTGCGTTAATTTGATAGGGATGAGAGAGGTTGAATTTCAGTGGAAGTGTACTCGTATTTTCATAGTGGAAGAGTGTAAAACCATTTAGGAAAAACCACCTCGGTAGACCTGACCCGGATCTGCCCGTCATCAGCACTCTTGTTTATTGCGTGATATACCCTCTAAACTATTAGACCAACTTAATTTTAAAATTAGGTTTATTTCTCTTTGTTCATATATTAGGACACATAATTTTAGAAATAAACCATCTTAATTATTTTAACTCTACGCTACCACATTTACGAATGACTACTATGTGTTATTAAAATATATTTTCCCTCGCATAATATGTGTTCTACTTTGAAGCTTTTAAGTTTATATTGTAGAACATATTCTAGAGAGATTATACTTTTGGAGGGAGTTTCAATTTATATTTTTAAACTAGCAAACAAATTAAATATGATTAATTACAAATAATAAAAGATACCCCAAGTCAGGCTAATAATTACAGTTCTTTTTTAAAAACACATTTTCCTAAAAATTATAAAATATGTGTTAAACTCAACTTAAATCTAAACAGATAATATTGTTTATCTAACGCAGACAACTATCATTATTTCAGGTATTTTCATAATATAGTTTAATAAACATTTTAACCCGCTTCGGTGGCCGCGTAGTCTAAGGCGCTGCTCTAGTTATAGACTATACTGCCGATGACGGGGAGATCGAGGTTTGAATCTCTGTTGGGTGTACTTAGGGTGGTTTTCAATTCCTCCACGCAAATGCGGATACATTTCATACAAATATAACCTCCCTAATCCCTATGACAATTAACGGAATTAGTTACCCTAACGGGTTGGTAGTAAGACACAGTTCTTAAACAATAAAGCGCATGATGTTTTGTTTGATTTTATTCAGTATATCTAATATTTATACATTTTAAAATGTTTAACACAGCAGGTGATAAATGTTTGGTCCTTTTTTTAAATGTGTTCAGTCCTGGCCAAAAACATATAAGCGTCAAGATCGAAATAAGCAGGGCTATATTATGATTATTTTAAAGAGGAGGTATGAAATATGAATAACTTATATTTAATTTGGTCAAGATCGGTAGAAATGGACAAATTTCGACTAATTTGGCAATATTTGGACACTCTTTTTTCTATTTCAAAACACCTTTGTCTATTAATTTAAATTAGTTGCAAAAATTACACTTAGACACGGTAATCGAACCCGAGACTTTAGCCTTAAAGTGACAATGCGCTACCATTGATCCATCCGGAGTTCGCCCCGTGCTCAGGGTCATTCTTCATTCATAGCTTAAGGTTGAGTCTGTGGTGGACGTGTTTAATCATCAGTTACTTATGAACTACCAATCCAATACTATCGCGAGCTATCAGATGCTACAACCATCTGCGACTCTGGAGGGCTGCTATACTGTCAAGTGTACAACACAAGATTGTCATTAAATACATTTCAATGAATACCAACACACAGGCTGCAAATCATTGTAATTACGGTAATGTTCGAATAGAAAGAGCCACAATAATAATACCAACAATATGCTGTGCACACAGCACTACGTTAATACATCATTAATAGGCCTAGTTTATATTAAGTTATTTATTGTTTCTGTGAATACATGTTAATAACTACGCCAAAGGTGTTCAAATTGTTGGATAATTATTTTTCACAATACCACAGAATAACGTAAATTACTTTTTTATAAATATATTTACTATAGGTATATCATTCTATAAAATATATAATATATATGTGTGTGTGTGTGTTTTAAAAAAGAGGGCCAGGTTCTTGCATTATCTCTGATTCAAACCAAAATGTGTTTCTTCTACAATTCCGTTTCTTTTAGCTGTTTACATGTTTCTTGTGTTCCATTTGGAAGGTGATAGGTTTACTTGACAAGGACACATGGAAACAAAGTAGTACCAATATATCAGTGTCATCGGCTAGATCAATAACTTCTTTCTGTGAAACATCGTCAACAAAAATCCTGACAGAAAAGAAACATCTGCGTCCTACAGTTATTTTTTTTAAATGTGACAGCCAACTCTATGATTGTTTGTCACCTAACATTTTTAACTAGGGGTATTTTAAAGTTAGCCAGGGTGTTAGCTACCAGGGTGGAGCCTCGATTTGTGCACTACTGAGACTCAACAAGCTATCACTCCTCCCCCCGACAGAAGATGACAAATTATTATTTTTAAATAAAATTTATTTTAAAGTAATTTAAAGTAAAAAAAAACTACCCACTTTGGCGATCGAATGGTTTAGACATCACTCTCGCAGCAGATTAAACTGCTTTTGATGGGCTGATTAGGGTTCAAAATCCGATTGGGTTTACTGAAGGTGTTTTTTCCTAAATGGTTCTCTATTCTCCTTCTACGCAAAAGTAGGTACACTTCACCTAGATTCAACCTTCCTTATCCTTAACATGTTAGCGTATTATGCACATATCCCGGTAGTCAGACGTGGAGCTGGTGAGCACATGCTCAGTTCAAAATGTCAAGCTCATTTAGTCTGATTCACTGATGATGGGAGGTAGGGGGGGGGGGGTTAAATCCCGGCCGAATATATTAAAAGTGGTTTTCCTTTAAATGTTGCCCACCCAACATTTATGAAAATGCGGGTACAATTCCTTTAAATTCTTCCATATTCATCCCTAGCAAAGTTATACATACGTATAACCCGAACGATAGTTAAAATCAGTGAACAAAACAGCGCACGAAGGTTTTCTATCGGAGAGAGTTGGTGATGAGTATTGTCCAACGTTCCGTACCAACAGAATGACCTTCCGTCTTCTGGTAGACCTGCAAGTGCAACTATTGATATCACGACAACAGTATTGGTCGTTCTGAGGTGTCAAGGACGTACCCAGATATTGGAGGGATCACGACTAATACACTAAGCGTACAAAACATGTTCATGTATTTCAGAATGGAACGTATGATGGTATCAATAGATATGTTGGTACGTACGTATCTCTAAGTTACTCCAAGTTGGTGACCACAATTTTAGAACCTTTGCAAACGCTATCGGGCCCGAATTTAGGACCTTTCTGTACATCAAATGTCGACTGGAGTCTGACACCTTAGCTCAGTCAGTAGCCTGTCTGTCTACTGAGCTAAGCGTCCCGGGTTTGATTCTTGGCATGGATGAAAAATATATCATTGATGAAATGTGGGTTTACCCTTTCATAGTGATGAACTAACAGCTGGGGCCTGTATGTTGTGTCTGTTCTATATTTAAGTTAGATTGCAAAGCGTATGCTGATATAATCAGTTGTTTCAGAAAGTGCACGTCAAATGCCTCAAATAAATGGAAAAAATAAAATGAAATGTCGACTGTAAACACTTGCGCTTATTTACCAAACCAGAAGTGGGCTTTCACACGTGATGTTTTTTCGTCGCCTGTACCAACGGTGTGCCGTGCCTGGTTGAATTCTCTCCAATCCGTCCCTTCCATTTCCTAGCTCTGCTCCAGTGTGCTAACATGGACCAAAGGAAGAAGTTTTGTATACTTGTATTTACAAAATAAAAACGTCAGCGAAGACCACGAGCGTATTGGGTACCTCCTTTGAACATTCATTGACTTACGCACAGATGGTGCGTTTGTCAGCATATTCCATACACTATTGTTCAACGTCTCGAATTCTGGGTTCATTTCAGAACAAATCTCCTTCCAGGCTGATAATGACTCGGTCCAGGATTTGTCTCAAAGCACTGTACTCAATTACACCTGTGCAATTAATGCTTCAACATCGATTTCGAAAGTTACGAAAGCAATAGCGTCTACTCAATACAACAAACAACGCAAGATTGAAGCTATCCCGACTGAAGGTGAAACAACGTGGCGTGTGAAGAGATGTATTAGACGCAATGTATCTCGCGGCCACTCCAGCGCGCCGTACGCGGCATTCTCACCGTGACGTCACGTGTGAAGGCTCACATTTAAACCTGTGTGCCTCGTTAATAATGTTTCCTAACACTTATTATGGAAATGGGACGCTCGGATACTCTAGAGAGATTTGGGATTTAAAAAAAATCTTTATGCTTTAATTTAAAATCATAGTTTTAAGCATTCAGTGAAATTGATAATCTGAATAATTAAGAAAACTTGACAAAACACAATCACAAAAAAAACTCCATGGTGGAATCCCGCAAGCGAGCTATACCGACCGAGCGGCCACCCACCTCAAGCGATGATAATGCCGGCACAAAATAAGTGTAAAATCGTAAGGACCTGGAAATGAGTAATTCATTCATAAAACGTAGGCCTATTTTATAACATCATTGTGTTTAGTGCAGGATGCTGATTTCACAACTAAAATAAAATGTGATTTTTGTTGAATTAATCTAATTCTATTTCTCGACTTAAAAAAAAGAGTACATTCTTAGAGACTCAAGAATTTGCGTATTGATCCTTTATGGGGGGGGGG
>CABFOV010000631.1:106840-151524 GCA_902141375.1 Timema poppense | reverse complement strand
GGGGGAGGGGGTGAACGCACCACGATGTGACACTTGGTTCAAGCTGTTTCATCTACTCAAGTTTTGGTATTATAAAATAACATTTTCCCGATAACTTTCCGCAGGGGCAGCTTGTGGGCTACCGTGTGTTAGGGGACGAGTGGAAGAGGGGTAAATTAGGGCTTGGCGATTGGGAAATGTGATGGGGCTAGGGAAGAAAAGTTGATAGCCATATGATGCCACATAAATAATAAATGTACAGTACTTTTCCATAACTTATTTATCAAACAGTAATCCCAGGGGAAGGGGATGTATTCGTTAAGGGTTTGACTATAATATTGAAGTATTAACAAATTTAGTTTACAGTAGACCCAACGTTAGTGACACATCAACTAGAAAGCGTTGTCGTCGGTACGTAACTATGAGAAGAGAAATGGAATAACTTTTATTATCACCCTATTGCAATTCTTTTGACAACGTTCATGGTGTTGACGTATTCAGAAGAAATTAAATTTGGGCTATTTAGACTGCATTTGTTCCATTTAAATAGAGGTAGTTTTGTTCCAGAAAAAAAAAATCCGTATAAAATTATGGAAAAATTTCCCACCTCACATGCAAATATGTTTTTCGTGGGGCGAGGAAGAATATTAGAGCTTCGAGGATTCAAAGATATTCCTTATTCTAGATTCAAAAATAATAGTTATTTTTAGAGATTATTATGTATGATACTTATTAGGGACTTAGACCAACAATAAACCCAAAAACTATACTCTTGCAATTCATTTATACCTTGACCATTTAACTGAATATGAATTCATTTTATAACAAAAAGTGTTATTTATCTACAGTTTATATTTTTTTAAATAAAAACTAAAGAACAAGACGTGTGACCAATATCACAATGAAATAAAACCAATCCTACTAATGTGGACAAGTTTTATTCTATTTTTTTAAATCGTGTTTCCTACAGTTAGGATATGAATAAAGCTTACTATACTCATATATAGGTTTTTTTAAAAAGTAATACGTTTTGACACAAGAAGGTTATTTTACGACTTAGTCTATAGGGCAAGGCCGAGGAAAGTAATTTGTAGAGTTGAGTCGAAACTACTATTTTACGAATCCAAATATAGAATTCTATTCATTTTACCTTCGAACCCTGAATCTCGAATTAGCATACGATTCTTGTAAAAAAGAAATTAACGTAAGAAAAAATATGAATAGTAAATCAGTATAATAGAAAATATTAATAGTAAAGAAAATGTTAACATTTTTTTCTAAAACGCATTCATTAGAATATACATACATACATACATACATACATTCATTCATTTATTCAGTTAGTTGTTAAATTAATGGTCTGGGGTCTAGTTGATATGTTTTTATTATAATTATGTTGGGGCTGAACCAAGCATTATTAAAGCTAAAAAACAAATTCCAATTCAAGATTCCAAATTGAAAAAAAATCTCTTTAAGTCTCGAATCCAATATATTCTCAAATCCACGCATCTCGAAATTCCTTAAGGATCTGAGAGTCACATCCATCCCTAGTAATTTGTAATGCACGAGAATTAGCGTGAAGACGGATTAGAAAAAGCACAGTGGTAATCACGCATTGGAAGCCCCTCTTAACCTCATGCACCTGATCGAGATTCAAACCTTAACCTCTCTGCCAATGGCAATCCAGTCTTAGCGTGGTGGAGCTTAACTTCGAAACATTATATGACAGATTGATTGATACTCAAGAAACCTCCATCATATACCTCCATCACTGTCAGCCTAGTCTCAAACTCTCCACTGATAGTCTCAGAAACAATCATTATAGTTAGTAAATTAATTGTCCAGTCTGTCTCGTCCACACACGGTCAATATCTTATTTAACTAAACAACCCCCTTCCACACCCTGTTAATATCTTATTTAACTAAACAACTCCCTTCCACACCCTGTTAGTATCTTATTTAACTAAACAACCCCCTTCCACACCCTGTTAGTATCTTATTTAACTAAACAACCCCTTTCCACACCTTGTCAGTATCTTATTTAACTAAACAATCCCCTTCCACACCCTGTTAGTATCTTATTTAACTAAACAATCCCCTTCCACACCCTGTTAGTATCTTATTTAACTAAACAAACCCTTCCACACCCTGTTAGTATCTTATTTAACTAAACAACCCCCTTCCACACCCTGTTACTATCTTATTTAACCAAACAACCCACGTCCACACCCTGTTACTATCTTATTTAACTAAACAACCCCTTTCCACACCTTGTCAGTATCTTATTTAACTAAACAACCCCTTTACACACCTTGTTAGTATCTTATTTAACTAAAAAAACAACCTTTCACATTCTGTCAGTATCTTATTTAATTAGCCAACCCCCTTTCACACACTGTCCAGTAAAATAGACAACTTGACATTTATCTAATGTATTTAATGACCAAATAACGTTTCTTCATCTTATATTGTAAACACATGGTGTGAATGTTGACATATGTAAGCAACATACTCACTCTCAATTTTATCTAACATACAATTACTTTGTTTATTCTTTGTTTATATTTTCTCTAAAGTTATACCAAGTTATAGACCAGACTAGTAAGACTTAGCAAGACTAATCCTCCATTTTACTTTAAGTACACCTTTATCATATATTGGGCGTGTCTAATGAGGTGAACTCAACTCAGTAGCTACAGGTGGACGTAAAAACGTTAGTGTCAACATTGTCCTCTTGAGTGAGTGACCACACCTGTGTTTGCTCTCTTGCTGTTTTGTTGACTCAAGAGGTTGCACCTGGAAACTGGCTTGTTAACACCTCGTTCACAGGACAAACCTACACCTAGCCTAGCAACTTTTGGACATAACAGACTTAACACCTAGTCTAGCGGCATCTGGACTAAACAAACTAACACCCAGCCTAGCAGCATCTAGACTAAACAAACTAACACCCAGCCTAGCACCATCTGGACAGAACAAACTACCAACGTCATTATTACCATCTATACCGAATAATCTAGATAAAACAAACAACCACCCTAGCACCATATGGACAGAACAGACTAACAACCGCCCTAGCACCATATGGACAGAACAAACTAACAACCACCCTAGCACCATCTGGACAGAACAAACTAACAACCGCCCTAGCAGCATATGGACAGAACAAACAATCACTCCAACACCATCTAGACTGAACAAACTAACAACCGCCCTAGCACCATTTAGACAGAACAAACTAACAACCACCCTAGCACCATCTGGACAGAACCAACAACCAACCACCCTAGCACCATATGGACAAAACAAACTAACACCCAGCCTAGCACCATCTGGACAGAACAGACTAACAACCGCCCTAGCACCATTTAGATAGAACAAACTAACAACCACCCTAGCACCATCTGGACAGAACAGATTAACAACCGCCCTAGCACCATTTAGACAGAACAAACTAACACCCACCCTAGCACCATCTGGAGAGAACAGATTAACAACCGCCCTAGCACCATTTAGACAGAACAAACTAACAACCACCCTAGCACCATCTGGACAGAACAAACTAACAACCACCCCAACACCATTTAGACAGAACAAACTAACACCCACCCCAACACCATTTAGACAGAACAAACTAACACCCAGCCTAGCACCATTTAGACAGAACAAACTAACACCCACCCTAGCACCATCTGGACAGAACAAACTAACACCCAGCCTAGCACCATCTGGACAGAACAAACAAACAACCACCCTAGCACCATCTGGACAGAACAGACTAACAACCGCCCTAGCACCATTTAGACAGAACAAACTAACAACCACCCCAACACCATCTGGACAGAACAGACTAACAACCGCCCTAGCACCATTTAGACAGAACAGACTAACAACCACCCTAGCACCATTTAGACAGAACAAACAAACAACCACCCTAGCACCATTTAGACAGAACAGACTAACAACCACCCTAGCACCATCTGGACAGAACAGACTAACAACCACCCCAACACCATCTGGACAGAACAAACTAACAACCACCTCCAACACCATCTGGACAGAACAGACTAACAACCACCCTAGCACCATTTAGACAGAACAAACAAACAACCACCCTAGCACCATTTAGACAGAACATACTAACAACCACCCCAACACCATCTGGACAGAACAAACTAACAACCACCCTAACACCATCTGGACAGAACAGACTAACAACCACCCTAGCACCATCTGGACAGAACCATCTGGACAGAACCATCTGGACAGAACAAACAAACAACCGCCCTAGCACCATTTAGACAGAACAAACTAACAACCACCCTAGCACCATCTGTGACAGAACAAACAAACAACCACCCTAGCACCATCTGGACAGAACAGACTAACAACCACCCTAGCACCATCTGGACAGAACAAACAAACAACCACCCTAGCACCATCTGGACAGAACCGACTAACAACCACCCTAGCACCATTTAGACAGAACAAACTAACACCCTGCCTAGCACCATCTAGACAGAACCATCTGGACAGTAAAAACTAACAACCACCTTATCACCATCTGGACGGAACAAATTGACTCACATGGACTTAAGGACTATAAGGACTATTAATTTAAATTTAAAAATCTTTAAAATTAATTTGCAAGTTTTTTAATCAATTAACTTAACTTAGAGAATGCAAGTATGATTATTTTAAAGGTAGTGAATTAAATGCAGGAGTACTACAGTAGCCCCATGGCTTCTTTGGTGCTGACTGACAGCTCACAGCTGACGACTGTCAGAAGTGACAGCTGTTAAACACATGTTTTTGCAGATCATATGGTTCTGGCGTAGGGATACATAATTTGGTCTGGTAACTTTTCAAAGCCGTCAGCTGTCAGTCAGCACCAAAGAAGTCATGGGGCTACTTTTTTTTTTTGTAAATAATGTGTCTACAGTATTAGTAAAGTTCTTAAGTCCGTATATTCTGTATAAATGGTGCTAAAGTGGTTGTTAGTTTGTTCTGTCTAAATGATGTTGGGATGGTTGTTAGTTCGTTCTATCTAAATTGTCTTACAAAGACTTACAAAGTTCGCAAACGGGTCTTTTGGTGGACTAGGACCATAAGAATACTGATCTTACAAAGTATGTAATCTTTTTTTTTGACAGACTTAGGAACTATAGGGATATGCAGATTATGGAGTAAGTAGACGGGGCTTTATCCGTATCAGCAAAATATCTGTGCCTTGCATCCTACTAATCCCCGGGGATATTTTATATTGTCACTATTGGGGCGGCGACGAGGAAGATGTAATTTTAAGAAAGTGTACCCACACTCGCGTGGCAGTAGGTTGGAAATCAATCTAAACTAAATATCAGTACACTCAGCCGTGTTTCGAACCCCGTGAACTCTCCATTAGTGGAAAACCAGACCAGACAAGATTGATGCCTTAGCCTTAGTCCTTGATGAGAGAAAGAGAGAGAGCATGTTACTATTACATCAGTGGTAATTGAGTTGGTGATTTTCCATACTCTGTCATGGCAAATACTAGTTTATTTTTTGTTAAAAACTCCTCTCATTCCTGTTCATTTATATGAAGTTTAGACCCGCGGCACTTCCACTTTGAGTATAAAGCTTGTTCACATAATGTGTACTTTTGAAATGGTTTCGAAAGAAGCAATACTCTACAATTTAAATGTGATAAGAATAGACACATCTGACAGTAATTATAAAGGCTACTAGATCTACTTTCACGTATTCATACGTCAAGCAATGTGATCTACAGCTGTCACTTTTGATTGATATTATCAATATTATAAAACAACACTTATCATATTAGTAAAATGTCATCAATGTTGATAGCAAAAACAAAGTTTGTATTTCATCAAAGGCCCTTCCTTTGAAAATAACTGGATTGGATTCCTAAAATTGAGGGTTTTCATCCTTTTTATCAAATAATTTTCAGCTACCAACAAAATTAATCAAATGCATATAAATTTATAAAAATGGGTATCTGAGACGTGTTCGACAGGATAATAGGAATGTATGATCATTTTTCTAAAAAAAATAAAAAATTACAAATTCAAGCTTATCTATTGATAACTGATTTTGAAAATTTGTAATTAAAAAATAGCTTTAGAAATGTTATTCAAAATAAGTAAAATGTTTTGTATCATTGTCATAATGATAATGTTTATATTTCTGTGGTAAATTAAAAAACTTAAGATGTGTGTGTGTCTGACGTGCGTATAACCAGAACGGGTAGTAAGACGCGGTGCTAATAATAATAATAATATGTGCTTTTCTGATAATCGATTTAAAAAGGTTGTCCCAAATTAAAGCTAGGTGAGAAAGGAAGATTGTATGATAAATATAATTTTTTTTGTGGTTTCCTTAATACTGGATTAATTAATTTAAGCCCATATAATTAAGAGGTAGGCCTATCTAATGCACTGTTAAATTTGCTTGAAGAGGGATTGGAAAACCTTTTAATTCAAACCCTTACTATGTTTGCTGAAAGTATTTTACTCTCCATTGTGGTTCCCCGTTCTCACTTCAGTTTCATGCCGGTGCATTCCTTAAAAAAAACCTCTCATGATACTAGTAGCTGCATTCCAGTTGTCGTGGGAAGATTCTTTTTCGATCAACATTGATAACATTTCACTGCATTGTAATGTGGGCGAGCAACCTAAGGGTCGTGGCCATCCACACATCACATTGTGAACACAGAGTTCTTTTCAGGATAGTGGGGTACATTGCTGATCAAACATGATTAAAGAAACACACGAGTTTTCAAGGTTTTTATTAATAAAAATAAAACAACACATAGACTGATTAAGTTACAATTAAACAAGTCACAAAATAATAAGTTTCATAAATAAGTCTGTAAATTAACAAGCGAACTAGAACACGTAATTATTATTCAAATAATTAAAACAGTTACAAAAATGTTCATTTTCAACACATTTCTCAATAATATCTACTTCACCAGTGTCGTTCACTTTAAGTCGCCACTGGTTCCCATGCACAAACACTAGACTCGCTGAACACGCTAGCCTGGACATGCCGTGTGACACCACCCTTATTCACCAAAGAATAAAGGCTGGTACACAACATTAATATTAAATAAGAATTCCGAAAACATAATAAATGCAGAAGAGACGATAGGACGATCACAAGGTAAATAGAGCGTACTCAGGTCCATTTGTCTTCTGCTTCCCCGAAACCACTCTACAAATATTTAATAACTTAAATATTGAAAACCCTACCGACTATCAGTGAAGGATATAGCATAAGTATATGAAACGTAAATATATTATTTGTAAATAAAAGTTTGTTTATTAATATAAGGTATAGATAGGTTGAATATTGCACAAAACAAAGAAAAATATATAGGAGAATATTATAAAAGCAATAGTCACGGATCATATCAATCACCCTAAACTTGATTAATAATTGATTACTCGAGTCATCAATGACTTCCACAAAAGATTCAATTCAAAGTACTCGTAATACTTTCCAAGTAATAACACTTGTACATAAATAAATACAACACCGGACCAAGTGTCCTTAAGACGACAAAGCCTTATTCCCGCCAGGTGGGCTTCAGAATCGATCCCAAACAATAACTTCAACTCAATCATAGGTTGTCAAGTTTTTAAAAAGATATTATAAAAAAATTACGTATAATGAATAGCAAAATACTACTGAATAAAAAATCAGTTTTATGCCGGACGGGCTATAAAGTCAATAACACAATTCTCATAACAATATAAGACCAATCTTTGCAAAAATATGGCGTCTCACGCCAGATGGAATGGTTTTAACCATTATACAAGGAATAAAGAAACTCTAATCGCTGCAAAATATGACGTCTCATTTATATTGAAAATATTAATACCACGCAAGCCCAAAAGGGGACTTTGAGTCTAGAAAACCTAATATAAAGACAAACATTATTTATCATAACTAATTTTACATATCAAGAGATCGAAGTTTTACGCGATATCCTTGTGTAATTATGTATAAATTTTGGAAAATCTAATATTAATATTTATTGGCCGAAAAATAATTTTGTACCTTATAACATCCTGGACACCTATATGTGTCCAAGGAGAGTATCCTGACAAGAGTAAATCATCCATCTGAATTACACCATTATATACGCTAACATTCTTGTTCAGAGAGGGGGAAAAGAGTGGTAACAAAAACAAAGGAAAACACACAAACAAAGAAGAGAGGGAAGGTATAACCAGACAGAGATATAAAAATTGAGTAGCTTGGAGAAAGACCTAGAAAAAATGGTTTTTACGTAGCACCATCTTCTCGGGCATGTACGTCACACTTTACCCAACATGCCCTGCGATGAATCACTCTTCAATCTTACACAATCTTCACGCGATTAGTCTGCACGTAATGTTGATCGTGGTATGTAGTGCTTGTGCGGGGAGTCGACTTGGGAGGCGCAACTACTAAATGGGGCATTGGTGAGTTCACTCAGTTTTATTTTTAATAGTATAATAATCTTGCTGATTTCTTTAACTATTGTAGCTTTATGGTAATAAACGCTACAGCCGGTCCACTCACTTCTCTAACCTCACCTCGGCCTGGGGTCCTTCACTGACCACCGACTGTATACATATATATATGTAATCATTTATTTGATATGAGCTGTGAGGTATAGCATTTAAATATAAAATAATAGTTATAGGAGTCACAGTTAAGAGTCTGGAATCCTCCATTTCTAGAATACTCTACATTTCACAGGATTTGAAAAAAACGAGCCCAGACTCTTCTAAGTGTGTACCTTTTCTTTCAATTACGCTCCCCCTGTCCCGTTAACCCCCTCCTCCTGAGAAGTAAGGCCTGCTGGCTACCTGATAATAAAGGATGGACATAGAGAAAACAGAGAGAACCACAAAATTAATGACAAGCTTGCCGGCCCGCACTCGGACAACTAATCTCGTTACAATACAATAAATTGATAAGTGTTAATTCATAGGTATTGATAATATCTATCAAAAGTGACAGCTGCAGATCACATGACTTGACGTATGAATACGTGAAGGAATACTTGGTATTGTATTACTGGAGCAGTGTGTGACTCTTGTTGCAGCCCTTATACGTGCAGTCGGAGATCCCTCAGATCGACACCCAACTAGGACCATCCGGTCACGCTAGTGTCCGTCTGTCCTCCGTGCTCAATACTTACTGTCGCTGGAGAGTTCTGTACTGGGACCCAAACATGAGGCTGGAGACTGAAGGTTGTCCCTTCCCGGTCAGTTGATCTCAAAACACTGCTAGACACAGGGCTCTGAGTCGAACATGAGGCTGGAGACTGAAGGTTGGTCCCAAAACACTGCTAGACACAGGGCTCTGAGCCGAACATGAGGCTGGAGACTGAAGGTTGGTCCCAAAACACTGCTAGACACAGGGCTCTGAGCCGAACATGAGGCTGGAGACTGAAGGTTGGTCCCAAAACACTGCTAGACACAGCGCTCTGAGCTGAACATGAGGCTGGAGACTGAAGGTTGGTCCCAAAACACTGCTAGACACAGGGATCTGAGCCGAACATGAGGCTGGAGATTGAAGGTTGGTCCCAAAACACTGCTAGACACAGGGCTCTGAGCCGATTATGTGTTTTCATCCAAAATTCAATTTGGAAGAAAGTAAGAGAAAGGTGGTTAGAAACCCAAACAAGGGAATTAACATAATATGGCTTTTACAATGAAACGAACACAGTTCGCAATTTACATTGCTGCCAATAGACGAAGCTATGTAATGACTGCCTCTTTAAGAAAATCGATTGTTACTACCACACAATCCACTGACCTAGGTTTGATTCTGTTGGAACTAATGAGGAATAGTGTAAAATTGTTTAAAACAACTTCGTAAAAGAAGAAAGGCCATATTGTGTTCATCACCTTTTATATGGTTCTATCCATCTTTCCTGTACCAACTATAGTTTATAGCAAAATACCACAAAAAGCAAAAGGATTTTTTCCTTAAAAAAGTTCATAGATTGAAATTCATAAGTTGAAAAATGTTTGGAAAATGTAAGCATAAAGATAGTAGAACATTTAAAATGATATGAATATTTAAGAATGTTTTCTAAATTGTTATACTGTATTTGGTGTTGATTACAGCCTCATTGCCGAGTGATTGTAAACCATGCCTCCTCAAACAAGAACCTGTCTGTGGAACCTTGTCACTGGTTCCCATCTTACTTCGGCATGGTAGGTACAACATCAGATTTTTAATATACTTGGGTTACCAATCTCTTGGAACTGTGACTACTAGAAATACAATTTAAAGTTCTTCTCTTCAGATTTGTGTTGTGCAAATTCAACAATTTTTGGGAATTGATCCGTGTTGAAGAAAGGGTATAAATTTGATACAATGAGCTCACATGCCAGAATTCTCCAAATTATGCAAAATTCCAAAATACTACATTCCAATATGTTGTATTTTCTCAGTGTTTATAAAAAGAAGAATCAGGTCTCATTGTATGTTGGTTCATCATTAGGCCCCATCAAAGTGGGTACTTTAGACTTGTTTTTATTTAGGTGCTGGTCAACTAAATGTGGCATGTTCTCAACAAAACATTTTGTGTAACCGTATCTTTGTTCAGGAATGTCAGGTGTCTGTCCACACATACCGAGATGTGCACAGAAGGGAAACCTCCGAGAACATGTGGATGTTCATTACGCAGAAACCTACAGATCCGCAAGTTGTTAAACCCAGTGATTAGTTGCCCTCAAAGTAGACTTTCAAGTGATCATCTCTTTTATGTTTTATTCTATCTTTATACCTAGGATTATTAATTTTATACCTTGATTATGATTTTACAGATGAATAAGATATGAAAATATAAACACTGAACAAAAATAGAATTATTATGAAACTCTTTTGTATGGTAGTAATTAGATACAAAGAATTTACATGGCTATGTGATTATAAGGAGTAAGTCAACACAAAATATGATTAACAAACTAAAATAAGGTAGTTAGTTTGATTTACATTTTTTGTAATTAAATTTGGTAGGTACACTATTCATATAAAACATTACATATGAATTCCAATCACATGTTTTTTAATGGCGATATTTTAGAAAATTATTTTCAAAAGGTTTCTTAGTTCTTTTTTTACTTTCTTTCAACACCTCGGAGGGAAAGTATTGTGATCGTAAAAAAAAATTGAACTCGAGATTTTGATAAATTTCAACGTTTCATGACCCCCTGAAACCAAAACAATTGTTTTTGTAATGCTGTCAGTCTGTACCTCAGGCTGGAGCCGAAACTATTTTACCAATCAGGCTCAAACTTGTAATCTGGAGTTTTCATCATGTCCCCTCAGAGGAATTTTTGGAATTTAACTTCTAATCATAAAATTAAGGATAGTTTACTGAATGGAGAAAAGAGAAAAAAACAATTTCTTTAAGTTCGCTCTAACAATTTTGATTAAATTTAGTATTATACATTGTTTATCATTATAAACAAGATGGAAATTTTCATTTTATTATATGAATGACTCTGAGGGTACCTAACATTGGGAAAATTTTCCAATTTTCATAAATTATCTGCAACTATTTGAGATCTGTAATAACTTAGCATTGTAACATTGTAGCGCTATTAAAGATAAAAATCTTTTATTTCAAAGATATTTTTTATAAAACCAGCAATTTATGAGATATAAGTAAATAATATATTTACTTTTTAATTCAGGTCTTTGGAAATGAATCTGATTCTTATGATCTTTGGCGAAAAAAGATGTTTCTATTTTCTCAAATTTTTTGTAGCAGTGTTCTTTTTTCCTAATGCCATAGAGTAAGTAATTAACAGTATATATTATTTCATTTATAATCTTTGGTCTAATGTTTCTACAACACATTTATTTTTATATTCAATTTGTTTTTAAGAAAGTTACAAATCATAGCTAACTCCTAGGAACACTACTTAGTAATTTCTTCCATAGTGTTAGGGAGCTGTGGATAACTCAAAAGAGCAGCAAGATGTATAACACAAAATAAAAAGTTAGACCAGGGTGTAATTTAGTTTAATAAGTAAAGAGGTATATGTCATACAAAAAAACATTTATTTATTTGATATGAGCTGTGAGCTATAGCATTTAGATATAAAATAATAGTTCTAAAAATCATATTAATAAAACATTTATGTTTGGTTGAATACATAATACACATTGTATATAAATAATTGATCGTATAAAACATTTGACTTATAATATTTTAACAGACTTTTTTAATTTCAAACAAGACGACACATGACATCACTCCACCACACGAGTCACAATCCACAACAACCAAACTATTTACAACATGAGAGCATTCACTAACTTGATAGAAGAAGACAAGGAAATGCCAAGAGAGTATGTGCAGGCATTGAAATAAGTAACATTCAGGAAATATTGGACAGCCTTGTACCAGTATTTATTTACTTATTTAGAGAACAGTTGATCAAATAACACTGGAAAAATTATGGCAAGAATCTAATTTCATATTTTGGACTAGAATGTATTGATGTTGACTTTCACAAAATAGTTATTTGCCTGTGTGAAAATAAATTACATGACAAAATACAGTATGCGCCTAATTTATTGTGTACATAATAGTTCAATTACTGGCCTGATTGTGCCTTGTCTACTGTTTTTGTATGTGTTAGGAATATATTTAGAGCTTTAATTTTAAAGTTAAAACTTAATAGGATTTATTGCTGACCATCTTTAGACAAGCCAAAAATAAATGGCCCAGCAGCTAGGCAGTGTTTGTGAATGCTATTAATTAACAGAATTTTGTATAGTTTTATCAAAAAATTACCTAATTATATAAATAAAAGTGAGACTTGATAATATTTATTTAAATATTATAATGAAAGCACAATGAAGTGTGGAGGTGTAATCTTATTTACATTATTTTTAATGAGAACATCAAACATAAAGTATTATAACAACTAATAGCATTTAGTTAATGTATACAATTTCATATTGTGCCTATCACATCACTTTTAGGATCAAAACAAATCACTTTCATTTGAGTACTAATGTTTGTCAATTTTGCAATCATAAAATAAGTTTTTGAGTTTAAGGTTTTTTCAGAACTATGCTTTGTTTTTTTAAGTTTGATGCTAATGTGTATGATTTTACTCCAATCATTGCTCAGTAAAAATAATAATTACTATGAAAAAAAGATAATTCAAATTTGATTTAACAAATATTTAAAAAAGGAAGGAGGGGCAAAGCCTCTACACTTAGCAGAAGAAACGTCATTACGAAAGATTAAAACATCACTGCAATTTTTAGGGAACCTTACGCTGTCAAGAGTGTTTAACCCTATTTTTCTGAAGACGGCGTCTGTCTGACTCCAACTCCTTCATAAATGGCTAGTGTATATTAACTAGTAATAACAAATTGACTGCAGTAAAATACTCCAAAACCGATTACTTTATGGGAAGCTTCTTTGAGATTGTGAATTTATATTTAAATAAATTTGTCAGTCCAAATTACAAATATTGGTCCCTTACACTTTCCATCCATTACTGTTTCCAGCATTTGTCCTTGGACAGTTATTTATTAAAGCTATATTTTCATCAATTAAACATTTTCGAACATGTCAGGAATCAAACTCGGGATATTTAGTTCAGTAGGCAGACAAGCAACTGACTGAGCTAAGGCATCGGACAAATATTGATCCTAAAAAATAAAAAAGTATAAAGTTAAAATTATATATTTATTATATATTGTTATAATATTAAAAGTTTATATTTTTAAGCGAGAGTCAGAGTCTGTACATTTTTACCGACTCCACCCAAAACTGGTTCACGCTCCGACTCCACAGCTCTGCTAAGTGTGTGGTCCTCGCTTTATCCTCCTTCCATTCTTTCAATGTTTACTTTTGAAAATGCTCACTAAACCTGGTCAGTGGTCACCAATGAATACAAATAACATTGCATAGTATGGCTTACCTTTAAATATACAGCCGAGGCTAGGCTATTAATAAGGAACTATTTGTTATGATGATTTTATATTTTAATTTCATCAACTCAAGTTTGAAAAAATGAAAGGGTTGAAAACCAAAAATCGAACCAACGAACGATAACTCGGTTCATTTATGAGAGGAACTTAACACTAAAAATAAACTTTATAATATCTAGTAAAAAAATTCTGATTTATTTAGAAGTTTGTGTGGGTAAAAATACAGATCAGGCTATATTATGATCAATTGTAATAAATCAGGCACATATTATATATATCCCAAAATGTCTTGTGTATATTTTGTTTACCAACCCTTAAAGGTTGATTGATTACACTATGGCTCTTTCTTACAGGTGACAACATAGTAGAAACAAACAAAGTATTTCAGGCTAAATGAAGGATAAGTTTCCATTTAAAACCAGCTATATTTTTGTTTATCAGAATAATGTTAACTGTGTTGTGTCTGCTTGGTCATTATTATGATAGCAGTTATAAGTATTTTAAATCTCATTTTATAGTAAGTGAATGGGGGAAAATGAAGATTAATCAAGACTAATTCAGTATGAGGTAGAAGGTATCAAATTTAATATACATAACATTGTCAAAGACCATATTGTATTTTTAAAACTACCAAAATAGACTTACAGTTTATTTCCAATTATTTTGAAAATGTTACTAGGTACAGATGAAGATAAAATTTATTTTGTTGTTTGAAATTGGCAAATATTTGAATTTTATATTATTTTTGTGTTCAATTTTCTCTAGTTCATATCCTTAAATATCTAATTGTTTATACAACTTTTACACTGAAATGAAAATATGGTAAAATGTATAATAGATATAGAGAAGGAAAAATAAGAAATCTTACTATACATGTATTAAGTTTATATGATAAATGAATGCTCTCAATTGAAGAGCCTTCACCACTTTGACACAATCCAAACCTAATCTTCAAGTGCCTTTTAAATGAACCCTCGATTAAAATATTTACATATCATGCTTGTATGTACACAAAATACGTAAGCAATACACTTAAAAGATCTCGATAGTAAAATTATATACAGCTTTGATGTTTTATGAAAGTTAAATTATTTGTACATGAATGATTCACTCAGGATTTTACTATAAATTATTATTTTAAAAACTCAACTATAAATATGCAAGCCTCATAATGTGAATACGTATAAAACAAAAATAAATCAATTCTAATTTTGCCCTTTAAAAAAGCTTGTATGATTATAATTATGTTCATGGCACTATACGTGTTTTCTCTTCCGAGAACAACATTAACATGTGGAATGTTTTTGACTCGCATCTTTATGGCAATGGAATCCTTTGTTAATGTTTAAATGCTTTCAAATTGGTTTTTTTTTTAGGAATGAAAAATAAGAAAAAGGTAAAGATAAAAACTATTCTTCTTGAAATATTGAGCACTTAAAATGTAATGTGTATTTTTGTGAAAGCAAAAATATTAGAGATTCATCGCAAAGAAAAAGGACTTTGTTAACTAATTCAACACTAGGTTACTTTTTTTAGAAAAAAAAAAAGATCTAGTCTTGTTCAAGTGACGACATTGTTTCTGAAAGCAATCTTTTTGAGCAATGCTTCACATGATAAACAACATTGAACCATATAATTTCTCACAGATTCCATGTTTACTTTAAATAGAAACGGCACAAAGAGCTACTTAGGAGGCACAGTTTTATCAGTCAAAAGATCATTCAATGCCTGAAAGTGTTGTTATCCTCACAACTCTGTGCTCATCTCGTGGGTGACCTCATGCCCATTGGCCCGATGGTTGGGGTGTTGTTGATTGTTGTTGTTGGTAATCTTGTAAGGGGAGGTGTCGCTGCCTGTTTGTTCTAGAGACTCGTCGTCTTCTCTGATTGTCTCTGGGTCGTTGCACCAGCTCGAGCTAATCAATGTGCTGCTTGCCTGCAACATTCACATACACCCTGCTTACGAAATCTCCCACTTAGAGATAGTGTGAAGTAGTTTCAGTCATTGCGTACTAACAGATACAAACTATTTGAATCTTTGTAGCTACCAGAGTGGTTCGTGAAGGGTAGGAAACAAGGCTCTAAATGGAAGATTATTTACTTTATAAAATGTTCTGCGCAACTTGTCATCTCGACCAACCACAGACAAGGATATAATTGGACAATAATAAATCATTGTTTGAATGTTGGCTTTCAGGGGACAGTTTCAATGTAATGTGGTAAGGGATTGTCTAAAATGTACAGTAACAACCATTTTGTTCCCTTTTATACTTTCATGAACCGCCACTGCTAGTTACTCTGGGAATGTAGGAATATAAATAATCCCAGAACAATTTACTCTAACTTATATGAACATTGACTTAAATTACAATATTTTTTTTCAGGCAGATTTAATTTCAAATGTATGTATCATTTTACCAATCCAATTCTAGATTAACTTTATTTATGAGTGATCAAGTGAAATTCTTCTGAATATACTATTTTTTTAAATAATATTTTAATTACCATCATACATTCTTTGAACCTTTTGCATATAAAATGATAAAGTATATTTTGTGACTTGTTTATCTACCGTTGAGAAAGTCAATCTGCGTGCACATGCATACTTGAATAGTGGAAAATAACCTCACCTTGGTAAGTAGAGTGCAAGAACAAAGGCAGAATGCAGATCAAAGATAGCTAATACCAAAGTAAAGAATAGTAATTACTATATGTAATGGATCAATCCACGTCTCTATCAAGACTTTTTTTCAACCAGGTAAATATGTTAGCTTAATAAAATGAGAATACTTACATACAAGGTAAATAAAGTTTGAAGCAAAGAAAGAACAAATCACCAAGTAGATATAAAAAAATAAATGAACACATTTGAGCTAAATTTGATTTGTCATTGTTTAGTTTTCTGTTTTAGCACAGATGATCTCTTCAACAGGAGGACACATCCCAGTGGTGTACTGGGTTTTGAAAATGTATACCAGAGTAGGTGCTGTGTACTAAACAAGATTCATTGTTTTAGATCATCAATTTCACTCCTGTTTGTGTCACAATAACTGAAGTGCTGACCGTATTAGAAAATATCAACCTGGTCTTAGGGCGGATGTTTGAAAATAGCTATAGTTGCTGAAAAAACACATTATAACTCTTGTTAGAGTAGTGAGTGGTCACAGGAAACTATTTTACAAAAACAGAAACTCTAACCAAATTACATTTAAAATAAATAACATAATATGGTGTTTAGCTTTGTTCTCAAATACTTTTTTATTTAATTAAAATAATTTGGTTAAATATCTTGCTTCACCCTCATCATCAACTGTTTCCAACCTGTGGCCAGGTCAGTTTAGTAAAATGCCTCCATCTTCCTCTATATTTCCTCCTTTAATTTCATTCTTCTCCTCTTACTTGAACACTTTCTGTTATCTGCTCCTTTCATCTTTTTCCCCACATATTTCATTTTCAACATTTTCTTTGGCATCCTCTCTTTTTACATCCTCATTAGACCGTACCATCTCAGCCAATATATTGCCATTTAATAAAAATAATTTTGTCTATACAAGTTCATCTTAATACTTTTGTGTATGTGTATATATATATGTATATATATGGGTAAAGACATTAGTAAAAAATATGTTTATGGTATATAAAAACACATTTTTTTACTAATTCATTTCCAGGCCTCCACCTTGGTTCGGATTCCACGTTAAACTGTAGGTCCTCCATTTCATCTCACTATCACCCTACCATTACATATCAGTGTAAGTGCGTACAACCCGAACGGGTAGTAAGATGCGGTGCTAATAACAATAATAATACTAATTCATAACTTGAAACAATCCCCAGAAGAGAGGGATTAGTGTGACCATGTTAGGTGTTAGCTTATGCTTGGTATTCATGTGACACAACACTTACATATTTCTCACATTACAAAACAATAATTGTTTGTCTGTTGGCTTTCCTCAGACAAGTATGATCTAAAATGATAGTGAACACTAAACAAGTGCATCAATTTATGTCCCATATTACAACATTTCACAAACTGTCACTAATTTGATTACCTTTTTTCACTGAGTTTCACTACCTTTGAAGGTAATACTCACATTTACAGAGTGTATATGGGAAGTAACCGGTGAGTGGGTAGTAACCTCAATACAACACCAAAAATCCTCATGAACATGTCCTATGCTCAACGGTTCTTGAGATAAGGTCTTCCAAGTTTCTGCTGGAAATGTTAATAGACCTACTTGATACAACCCTGTTACCACTCTTGTTAGTAATATATCACTGCTGATACACAGGCTACACGCTACAAGAGTGTAGCAAGTAGGGCTATCAATGGTTTCCACAAAATATTGAAAGCCTTATCATGGAAACCATCAAATACAGGACATTTGTATTGTTTTGAGGTCTATTATCAACACATCAGTTACTTTCCACATAAATCGATACACCCTGTATGGACTTATATATTAACTACACTATTATGGTAGGGTGAAGGTAAAATTTATAGAAAATATACCCACATTTGTATAGAGGTAGAGTGGGAAACCATTTAGGAAAACCGCCTTCAATACACTTGACCAGGATTCAAACCCCTATCTACCTCCATCATCGACAACCCAGTTTAAGTCAAGAGTGACACATTGGACCATGTGACCACCAATGCGGGTAATTTGATTGCTACTATTATAATAATTTAGCCATTAATTAAACAAATTTTATCTGATTACCAAACCCTTCCTTCACCTCTGACAAGACATCTTGTGAATGTGAGGAATGCCAGGCCTCCACCGTGGTTCGGATCCCACGTTAAACTGTAGGTCCTCCATTTCATCTCACAATCACCCTACCATTGCACATTAGCGTAAGTACGTACAACTCGAACAGGTAGTAAGACGCGGTGCTAATAATAATAACAACTAAACAAATTGACCATCTTACACGTTTTTTTAAGTGGTCAAACAACACCAACTAAAATATATTTGATGTTCAATAAAATATTAAAATTTTAAACAAAAACTAATGTTGGTTTTAACATATTTGTAAACGGTTTATCAATTAAGATTTTCATGCCAAAAAAACCTGACCCCTTTGGTCAAGATAATAACATGTTAAGTTGTAGGAGGGATGATTGAAAAGCAGTAAAATAAAGAGCAAGCAGAGCAGAGCAGAATAGAGCAATAGCAGCCAAGATATTAAGAAGCACCGTCAAGCAAGCAGCTGTGACTAGCAAGCAACTGATACTCACTGGAGCGTGCTTTGGATGATGGGTGAGAGAATTAGCTCTAGGCTGGCAGAGCGAGACCTCCTCTGAAGTGCTGGGTCCCCGTCCCCTGAACGGCCTTGTCTTGTTGCGTCCGTCCGCCCTCGTGTCTGCATCACCACAAGTAATTAATATGTTCTCATCTTCAGACACAGTAGCTCTAGTGTATTGTTTGTGGTAATCGTCTCTAGCAAATTGTCTTCACATGAGTCCAGTAACTTACTAACACTTGCTGTTTATTGGTACAGTGCTTGAAAACAAAATAAATAACTGAAAGTTGTGTCAGCATTGTAAGTTTTTTAAATTTGTCAGTCCAGATACAATAAACAAGACAAATTATATTTATAAGTAATCATATCCAATGAAATACTTAATAGATAATTTTGTTTTGTCAACTTGGTAGGTGCTCGAAAAAATTAAGTCAAGAATATAAAAGATTGTTAAAAAATAATTGAGTTGACTTTTTAAAATCATTCCTTTAAAATCGTATAAACAAACATACAAACAAATCATAGCTTGGTGGTATTTTAAAATAAAAAATATATACATAATTTTCTAAAGAATTACTAAGAGAGAAGAAAAATCATAAAAAATGAACTATCTTTCTTATTGCTCGGGTTTTCTTCTTCATAAACAAATTTAAATAAAATATCCACTTTTAAAAATAGTCAAAGCATTTTACCTCTAAACATTTAATGAGACTCAGTATAGTATTGCGAGATATCATAAATAAACTTCAGTTAAATCTTGAAACTCAAAACAAAATGTTAATCACTGTCTTTGTTTTTTCTCAAATGCTGCTAAGATGTTTACTATAAATATAATAACTTATCTTCTAGAAAAGCTTCTTAGTAGCAATAAATATGACATTTCTTCAATATTAAGTCATTTAGTTAAAGCTACTTTAATCAATAACCGAATTAACTAAAACGAACAAAATTTTAAACACAAAATAAATTCAATTTTGGTAACAAATTTAAATTAGCTTATCTTATAAACATAAATATAACCATCAGCAATAAATAAATAAAATAACATTTCTCTTACTTACATAAAAAGAAAGTTAGCAAGAAGAACAAGTTTTGTACTAATTATTATACATTTTTGTGCTAGCGAAAACCAGTTTATCTTAACTTATTTTGTTCAAGTCTTTCATACAGTCAGTAGGTACCGGCATTTGTCTGTCAGACCATTTTATTTATATTGTCAAAGTAACAAATAACAGTAACAGTAATGGAAGGTCAGTTGTTGATAATGCCTTATTTGGACAAGACATCAAATATTTCCACAAAGTGATTTAAGCACGGCAGGAGTAAAAGATGCATTGTCAAACTAACATCCAATAAGCATCTACAGTATCATATAGCCAAATTAAAAACAAATAATTCTAGTATTAATTAATTACAAGCAAAGATTAAAAATTATGAATAGGTAGAAATAAACAAATCTAATAACTGAAAGGGTTAAAATGCAAGAAAAAAATATAATTAGAAAGTAGTCAATTTGCTTTCCAATATAATTATTGAACTACAAATAAAACATGCACACTTGATTCATTATGAAGCTTTCCATGCTTATAATTTTTTATACACTGAGATGTTTGGTTTTAATTATTGATTTTTAAAATGAGCCAGTAAATGAACAGATAGTGTGTTATTAGTAGTTTTGAATATTTTCAACTTTTGATACCAAAATTTGATTATTTTATTAATAAAATCCATACAAATAAAAGTTTATACAAATTTTAATTACAATATTAACTATATGAAGGATTTCTTTCATTGTCTTAGACTTAATTCAATACTGTACATATTGTAAAATATTGCGTATTTAAATCTAACATAAATATTCATTAATATTGGCTCATTCTGAAAGAGGTATAACAACTCAATGCAAAATAATTAGACACCTCAGCTCAATATTGCTAACTTGATAGTATCTAAATTCTTTAGTGTCGTTAGTTTAGCTACAGAAACACATTCAAATTGTTTATTTTAAATTATTTATGAACTTAACATTGTAATACCCATGGTTAAAATAACTTTAATGATGAAATAAAGTATAAGTTCTTGTATTTAGCTTTTAGCTAAGACATCAATCAAAGAAGGCAAAGACAAATTACATTGTGATATGAACTGAAAAATAAAACACCAATTTAAAAACCACCTCCTCCCCCTCTTCTTCAACAAAAAAAAAATTGAATTATTATAGGCCTATAGGCTACATTACTCAATTATACCTTAATGGTATATCTGTATTTGCAAATACCCTTAAAAAGTAATAAAATGTTGAACTGATTAAAATAAATACTATCTGTAAGAACGAGTTAAAGGTTTTGTCAAGAAGCACGTATTGAGTTGAAGTGTCTGTTACACAAATATCTCAAACTCAATACTCACATTAAACTTGTTAGAGTCCCTGAGCACATTATGAGTGGAGGACGAGGATGAGGTATTGTGGTGCGTGAAGTATAGCGGCCCTCGGCTGTTGCAGGTGCTGTTCTGGCCCCCACCACCATATCCCCCCCCACTCCAGTTATTGTTAGCGTTACAAGGCATTGTGCGGTAGGTGCCCTGGGCCGGTTGGCTGGGGGAACTATACACACTGCCCCAAGCCATGTCCCAGTGCCTATTTACAGGGGTATGAGGAAGACCCGCAGGTGGCAGCCGCATTGAGTTGAAAGGGTACCCTCGAGAAGTAGTCCCGGTGCTACTCACTAGAGATGGCAAGGGGGTGTTCTGCAAAGATGACGATAAGGATGTGGGAAGTTTGGTTGTCTGTGCGTACTTGGGGCCTTCGCTAGATCTAAAACAAAATAAACACAACACTAACATGTATCACTAAATTAAATTATGAGGATATTATTTAAACATAGAACTAGGTTTTCAGATATGTATTTAATGTGCACTTTCTAAACACCAACTCATAAATTAGAAAATAATTTGAATATTGAAAAGAGGCTATAAGGGCAAAGACAACACATTTTACAGGAAATTGTATGTCAATTAGTTAACATTTTCAACAAACCAAGTAATTTTCTGGGCACATGAATGCAGAACATCGACTGGACTATGGCTAGAGTTTGGCCCTGTGGCAACCTGTCCAATCCCGAGTGTATTATTTACTATATAAATCTCTTTATCAAAATATTTATTCTTTACTTGGTGTGAAATACTATAAATTGTATATTAATTATTTAGTTCCTAAAACAAAAATCTTGTATTAAAATAGGCAGTGAATTAGTGTGAGTATTAAAATAATTTGTTAGGTGTTGAGAGAAAATCTTTATACAAGTCGAACTCTTATTTAATAGGGTATTCATTTAATAAGAAAGGCTCAATTTATTTGTGTGTTTAGGGTGTCTTTGGGCTTTAAAAGCTTTGGATAAATGTTGCCTTTGCTTGTTTAAGTCTTTTCTTCATATAATATTTGTGAATTCAAGAATAAAGAGTCAAATTTGAACAGGGTTCGAACTAGTGATCAACCTCAAGCCTAAATACAGTCAGTGTAAGGCTTTGTTTACTGAAAATGGCTTCATACACACCCAGAAAACAACTGTGTTGTATTTTAAGTGTGAACCTTTTGAAGCTACAATTTCCTGGAAAGTAATTTCTCTCATATATCTTACTTTGAATGCTTACAGTATTAGATGTATTTTATTCATCAACTAAAACCTAGGTCTGTTTCTACATGCCCTCTCAACTTATCATTCAGCAGACTAACCTGTCAGTGACGTAGGAACTGTAGTCCTGTGATCCTGCGCTCAGACCCGAATCTGAGTGCTCATGGCACACAGTGTTGTTGATATTGTTGTGCTGGTGTTTGTTAATGTGAGGAGCCAGGAGTCCATTAGCTTTGCCCAGTAGAGTGCCCGGGTTGTCGTACAAGGCTGAACTGAAGGCTCGACTAGAGTGTGTGCGATGTGAGATATTTCTGTAGTCCTGGTACTGTGAGCTGGATAACCTGGTTAACATTACATTAACAATACATACCTCATGTAATCAATAACAAAATTTGATGCTGCTTTCACTCAAGTATAGTGCAGAATATTCTTCACAAACGTTTTTCAATCATAAGATACTAGTTTAAATAAAATGGCTCTAAAAATATTTCTCACATTTAAATTATGTTAAGCATATGATTATGCATTAGATACACTCAACATTAAAGTGTATGATAAGCTGCCATATGAATTGAGTGAAACTAGGAGTGATAAAAAAAATATATTTTTAACAATTAAACCACTTGGGTTATATTTATATAAGATACAACTATATTTTTAACATAACTCCTACATAGCGGGCATACCAAAGGTTTTTGGAATTAAAATGACTTATGATTTAGACATATTTTGCTTGTGTATTATATCAATTGTGGTTCATAAATGATGCCAGGTGGTCCAATAATTGACAAGACTTCATTTGTTGTTCCTTCCCATTTTTTTATCAATTTAACCATGCGTAAAAAAGTGCTTGGTTTACGAAAAAAAAAGACTGTTCTGCTTCTGCCTAAGAGTATGACAGCAACAATTTAAAGACAGTTTATTAGCAAATCTAAAATTTAATGATATTTAATTAGTTTCATATTAAAATATTTTGCAATCTAATAAACTTTTTGGTTCACTGTCGATTATATCAGAAGATTAAAACATTTCATCAGGATCCATGTACTTTGATAACATTATAATAATTTGAGTTTAAAAAATATATATTCAAACTATTCATCAGAGACTAAATATATTATTTTAGAGTCATCTAAGATTATCACTCACCAATAATGTCAAAATATTGTTATTCTTGTTGTGATTATAAGTATAAATTAAATTCTGTTTAGCAATAAAAATTGCTCGCAACATATTAAAATTATGAAAACATTCGGTTAATTTAAAGCATAATCTCTTAAGAATGTAAATAAAAATACAAAATAATGTACCTATAATTTGTATTAAGAAAATAAAGCAATTGAAAAATGGGTTTGCTTTGATTCAGGTAAGTTGTATCACCAAAAACCAAAACAAGCTAATTTAGCTCAATGATTTATAAATAATTTGTTGATGAACAACTTATTTTAAAAGAAAATTTATTTAGTCGAACTACATTTCTCTGATCTGTAACTTTTCTAATTTAGCCTATTTTTTTCTAAATATTATTATTATTATTATCACTACATCTTACTACCCGTTCGGGTGGTACACACTTACGCTAATGTGTAATGGTAGGGTGATTGTGAGATGAAATGAAGGACCTACAGTTTAATGTGGGATCTGAACCACGGTGGAGGCCTGGCATTTCACACATTCACAAGTTGTGATTAATACACGTCTTGTCAGAGGTGAAGGGAGGGTTTGGCAATCAGATAAATTTGTGCCGGGACGGAGGATTGAACCCTGGACCCCAGGACAGAAGTCTGACACCTTACCCCTAGACCACCAGGTCACCTTTTTCTAAATAAATCATTTGAAAATAAAAATAGTTAGGGTAAATTAAAAGAATATCCTTTCTAATTTTCTTTCAGTTCTAATATATTTTGTTTTGAAGTTGTAAAATCCATCCATCAATTTCCATAATTTTTTTCTTATGGAAATTATGTCCCCCATAAATGAAAAGTTGATTTTGGGATGTCCAAAACACATGCCGCTCAATAGGTTTCCACGCTTTCAATCGACACAGTCCAATTTTTATTGACAGCTTTAAAAATGTATGTCTATTTTCATGTATTCGTACATCAAACCATGTGTCACTTTTGATATAAAATATCTTCCTTTCCTGTACCTTCTTTGAGATATAACAAAATAACTCAAAAAGTTAAGAAGAGAGATATAAAATAACAATATTGCCTAAATTCTATTTGGCCATTTTTATTCTAGAAGAAGGTATTATCACAAACTAAATCGATAGAAAAATGTGAACAAACATTTCAATAGTACATGCCAGGGTTGCTTCCAATCAACACACGGATACAATTAATCAGGAAAGTTTCTGATAAGTAAGAATTTGTACCAATCACCAGAACACTAAAGATTTATTAGGCACAAAGTACAGTTTAAATCAATTTGAATGATTAGAACGTTCATCTGCGCTATATAAACATAAAATTGTATTAGCATACAACATAAGCTAGTAAAAAACAATACAACTTCTACTATACTCACTAAAATATTTATCATCATCATCATCACCATCATCCTAATCAAGGTTTAGAGGCGAGGTGACACAATGAAATGATTTGTTTGTCTTATTCCTTACTAACAAATACCTACCCATGATTACCTAGTCAACGCTTTTCTATGATTCAAACAGACAGGGAAAAAAATCTCCATTTTATTTCTTCAGATCCAGTCTTTAATAATAATAATATATATATAAAACAAAAAACTTAAAATTCCAGCTTTAAGGTGCATATGGGCTATTAATTCTAAAATTTCAGCCTCTGCTTGCGGTAGATATCACACAATGCTCATGACAACAAACTATTCATTTTATTGATATAGATGGTTGAACTTAGACCAGACAGTCCAATTTAAAAATATTGTAACTAAGTGTAGAATTAAATTAATGTTGTGATATTAGGCTATATAGATTTGCTGTGGGGATTATATTTTATAAAGTGTAACAAAACTATTGATTATGTTAAATCTCACAGGTAAAAGAAATGTTCACATTACTTATAATTTGTTAGTCAAGGATGACTAATAATTATTAATATCACTAATTAAGTAGAGATACAACAAGATAAATCATGTACCTACTGTTAATGAAAAGGAAGTGCAGTTCATAACTCCACAAGATAAACCACCTTCCGACTATATCAAATCTCAAATATAAATTATTGTTGATTATGATGATTAAAAAAGTTTTTAATGGTTTTCCACCTACAAAACTGCTCATATTCTTTCTACCAAAAGTTAATTCAAAATCCTCTACAGCAGTTTGCGATGTGCTAAGTTTTGTTTGGTTTCTACCAAAATTCTGAGAAGTGTTGTAGACATAAATCTTTCTTAGCTAAGCAGTGGTTTGTTATTTTAAATAGAGCTCATGCCAACAATGCGGTGAAGGTTTTTACCACAGTAATATCCTACATTTTTAGTGAATTTCAATAGAAAATGTCACAGTTCTAAAATTAAGGTAAACCATTGGCCAAGGATGTAGAAGGCTCAATTTTTTAGAGAAGGTCCACTATAAAGTTTATTTAATACCTCACTATTGTTTTCTATAACAAATAAGGTGGGGGCACATCAGGGGTAGAGTATACAGTTCTCAAGTATGAGGTTGTAAAGAGTGCATCCTGTAGTTGTGTGTGTGTATATATATATATATAAATAAAAATAAGCGCCGAGTGTTACTACCCATTTGGTTTATATGCTTATTTGCTAATTAAGCTGATAGTTTTAGGGATGAGTAAGGTTATATTTACATTAAGTGTACCCACATTTGTGTGGAGGGAGAGTGGAAAACCATTCTCAATACACCCGAGAATCTTGATCTCCCCATCAGTGGCAGTTTTTAAATTTAAACTATAGGAGTATAGCTAAAATATAGAGCATAGGAGATGAGTAGAATACATGGTAAACATTTTAAGAGCAGGCCTAGGACTTGTTAAAAAGACAGGCTGCTATACACATTAAAAAGACTCCTAAAATTCCCAATTAAAAATAGTACAAATATAAAAGCTCTGCTACATTGTAAACAAGGCCATATGGTTTTTAATCAATACTGTCTTATTAACAGTTTAAAAAAATTCAAAATAAAGGTTCAAGAAAATTTCTCTTGTTACTAACCATCAGCTGATGTTTGTGTACATAATTGTTTATAAGGTTATCAACAAAAGTTAAGGGTTATTACACTTAGATACTTCAGAATCCCTCAGAGCAAACCCAATTTGGCATGAAGTTAAACTAAGTAACTTTGACCCAGTAGCTGGTTCAAAGTGTTTTCAGAGGAAGCTGAAGTTATTTATTGAAGCGTTTATTTCTTTATTAAGAGTACATGTAAACCAAGGAACTTTCAGCTACACAATTTATGATTCTGTCAGTATTAAGTTCACTTAACACATAGGTTCCTACTTTCTACTGATGTGAACAAGAATGCTTTTAAATTGCTAAACAATATCTGGGGGACTAGTTTTGACATATTTAAGTTTGTAAAATGATCCTCCAGCCGCTACTTGTGTAGATTACAAAGATAGTAAATGTCAAAATTCACTAAACAACTGATTTTACTTTTGAATTAAGAAACTTGTTTATAAACAACAAACAAGATGGTTTTACATGCAATGCAATCATATATCTTCACAAATAATGTATTTTAGGCACCTTTAGACTTGTTCATTTTTGGCTATAGATTTATAAAACCAAACATTTAGAATCTATTGGATAGCTGTATTTTAGTTTAGAGTTATTGTGGCAGCCCAAATCAAAACTGCCCACCCAGTCCACCCTCCCTTTGACCTGCTCAAATTCTAACTGACAGATCTACCAGAGCTGGTTAGCCAACACATTAAGGTATTGTGCCTTGGATGTGTCAAACACAGCCTGGAGCCAATGATGAATTAAAATGTGTCCACACAATCATATATAACCAATATCTGTCAAGGTAACGGCGCTATCACCTCACAGAAAGGCTTAGCAATGCAGGAATACTGGAACCCTTGAAATTTCTTGTATTTGTATTGACTTTTTATTTAATTTTTATATTGAGCACTAGAGATACTTGGAATTATTTACTTAGAAGTTTATTTATATTAAAAGCAAAATAAAGCTTCCCTAATTATCATACTTAGCCGAACCTCGTATGCCCATATGAACGAGACATTTCTGTCAATGTATTTGTTCAAAAATGACTGCTTTTTAATAACCATTTGTAGTGATAGTCCTAAGACATTCAAATCTAATCATGTCTCTAAAGATTCTTACAGAAGTCAATATTATATTTAGTACTTAATACACACATCAATCTGTTACTTTCGATCTCTAATGGAAGATGTAAAATAGGCTTAGTATCAAAATTAAAATCTCCTTGCTTAAGTCCAAGGTTTTTTTTACTAGGTGTTCCAATAAGTACTACACAGTCATGTTTGACACATTATTTATAACACGAAAATCAATGGATTAGGAAAATAGCTATCCATGTGAAAATTTTTATCAACTAAATTTACAGCTTGGTAATAAATTTGAAACACGTAAATCTTAGAGTTTTATTTGAGAGATCAATCACTCCCCAAACATACATTTTAAACAAAATTGTTAGAGCCATTTTCCTACCATACACTTAGAGGGTGGAGACAATTTAAAATTATTTGATCAACCATTGTATATTCTTTAACTATGTGAACATGTTTTTTTTAATCTTCCTTCTTTAATAATTAAATAGTTTCCATAAACACACAATATATTAATAACTATTTTTAATGTGTTGCTCAGATTATAATTATTTGAGCAATAATTAGAATATAGGAGGGGCGTATTAAAACAATGGTGTTTGCAGGTGACCTTATGGTATGGGCATTGAGGAGAAAGAAGGCCAGGAGCAGTGTAATGCATGATATAAAGTGGTGGAGCGGTATGGAATGAGGTTTAATGTAAGGAAGAATGAGACGGCGATTACAACAAAGAAGAGAGACAGGTGCATGACTGGTGTGACAATAGGAGGGAGAAGTTGAAGATAGTGGAAAGCTTTAAATAGCTTGAGAGTGTGATAAAGGAGAGTGGAAGAAACAGAAGAAAAACCAATGAGGGGGGAGGCAAGCAGAAGCTTTTTTCAGGAGTGTGAGAAGTTTAATTTGGAAACGGGATGTGCCGAAAAAGTTTAAAGGAGTGTTCTACAAGGCGTTATGTGTACCAAATTGACATGTCAACAGAAACGTGGGTACTGAGGAAGTAGGATAGAAGTAGAATTCAAGCCTGTGAAATAAAATGGTGGGAGGGACAGTTAAGGAGGAGTCAGTGCAGGATAGGATAGAGAAGTCATGACTAAGGTTATATGTCCATGTGAGGAGAATGGAGGAGAAGAAGGTATCAAAGAAGATGTTGGATCCAAATTCGAAGGCCACGAGGAAAATAAAGGAACAGGTGGCTGAAGGAAGTGCAGATGAGAGTGTAGGAGAGAAGAAATGACTGGGTCATGGTGAAGGAAAGGATACGGTGGAGAGGTTTATGTCCCAAACAGACCAGGCCAATGGCTGGAAACTGTTAATGATTATGAAGATGATGTGTTATTCTTAGCCCACAGACCCATAGCCTCTAGAATAAGAGATTGGATCATTGGGAGAGCTTGAGTCCTTCAATATGAGAATCACTATATGCAGTCCCAAGTGGAAACATCGTTATCAAGCAGGCATTGTTAAAACCAGTTCAATTCAAAGGTGGTACTAAAGAACAGACAAAAATTGCCTTCTAGTGTTAATAAACCTGCTTTCACAAAGCTAGGTTCAGGTAGTGGCACCACCCCCTTTCCATAAACCAATCCCCCCAAACGAGACTACTCAGACTGCAAATTACCAAGCAAACATAAATTAAACTGGTCCTTTTTCTTTTTTGTTCAAGTGAATGTTTGCAAATAGTCTAGTCATAAACAATCTTCAAATACCGTCAACTAGTTACTTATCTGAAACTATTTGTTTATTGATAGAGGTGAGGGGGTGAGGGAGAAAGGGGGGGGGGATTGCTGGCACTTTAGAACTATTGTGTTTGGACTGCCACTCTCTTGCAACAATCAATTTGTAAGCTGGCTGTTTCACTTGAAAGTGGTGTTATCACTGAGAAATGCAACTAGCACTCCCCAGTGGCCAAGAACTTAAGCTGGCTCTAAATTAATGGTGTTAAGTACCATATGTTGCACAAACTTTCTCATACTAATATATTTATGTCCGATGCATTTAGGTTAAGTATCGAAAGTTTTTTTTAAGTTTGTAGTCATATAAATAGAAAAGCTCTCTATTATAAACAGATACATAAAAATATAAACAATTAATAAAAATAACCAAACTATTTATAAATTAATAAAACAAAATAAAAGTTGACAAGAGTGAAAACAAGACTGAAAGACACATTCTCATGCATGACATGCAACAAACTCAAGTGTGGCAGGAGTAGGCATTGAACCTGGTCCTTCAGTTAAACACAAGCAGAAATGTTTGAATAACATTGTTAAAATTATGTTCAGATGTACACTTTAAAAACAACTTTTGTTTAGCATTACACAAGTTTTGTAAACATGTCAGTGTATGTGAATAGGAATAAGTAAAATGTTCATGGAAACAATAGTGTGTACAATACTTTGTTCCAGTTGCTATTTATTACCTACTAACAAAATTTAATCATGACATTAATTTCTTTGGTACATCTCATTTACCCTGAAAGGAAACAGTCTTACCCTAACTAATTATGGTATGGCCCTATATTATAAGCTGCACCATAGTTTAATTCGTCAAGGTAAGCGTGTTACTTTTCAGGGTAAGCTGAGTGTATATAATATATATTGTAGCTTTAATTTCATGTTTGTAGAATCTGTGTGTACAAAAACTTGGTTTTATTCCTCATTAAATTTTGTTAAATTAAAATGACACACCTGCAAAACAATTTAACACAAGACTAAGCCAATATCCTCTAAGAAACACACAATAAAGTAATTTGAATTATTTTTGTTTTATTGTTTTATTAAATTTTGGTACAGAAACATTGAAGTTCCTTTAAATTAAATGTAATGGTTGGTGGTAAATTTTAAGGCTTAAGAAGTGCAATGGTTTGTTTATGGTTGAGTAGAACATATATTTAAGCATATCAAATAATAGAAAACACAATAAAATGAACCACATATTTTGACAAAACAACGATTTTCTCCTCAAAACAGATTTATTCTTTTAAAATGTATAAAATTGATAACATACATATTAAGAATGAAAAAACGATAATTTTAGAACATTATATTGCACATTTTATATAAAATACATTATGATAGTCATTTATTAATATATGATACATTTAAAAAGAAATCTAACTATTGGTAACAAAACGTATATAAATATTTTAATATCATTAGTGATGCCTGTAAAATACAAGTAAGATAAGAACAATTAATAATAACATTAATTGTCTACTGTAAGCAATCACCAACAATAGCAAGGAGTTTTATCAACAATAAAATAGCCTTATCAATCACACTAATACAATCAGTTTAAAAAACTACTTAAAATGCACCGAAACACATATAACAATATCATAACATGCACTGTTTATAAACCATTTTCCACGTGACATCACAACATGCAATGTATTTCCCAGGTCAAACATATTTCATTTCAACAACTAAACCATACATTTAGCTACGAAATCAAACTAATGTTGGTAAACCATTGTGTGATAGGCAAGATAGCTTTGGACAGTTTTAAAGATATCCTTAAAACTTTTTTGAAAGTGTTATTGATTGTATATGTCAATTAGTTGATTATATTTTTTAAACATTTGCCTAGCTTAACCAATTACACTATTGATTCAATGCTAAAAAAAATCAATATCTTGATCTCCATTCTATGCTTTTAATGAACAAATAATTTGTTGATAGTATTTTGAAGAAATCATATATATAATTTAATTTTAATGCCCACTTTAATTTATATAGTGATGTGTGTGTGTGTATGTATGTATATATATATATATAAAATTTCTAAATATAATTATATATAAATTATTATTGGGGTCATTTAATTAGATACACACCAAAAAACACACATGCACACACATATGCATACACACATACACATGATATACAGTTACGGTTTAGGCTCCAGAGCTCTGTTGTAAAGCTGAACCAAGCCCTTTTTAATTTTCAGTTGCAAAGAAAATTCTAACAAAAGGTTTACACTAGCATATATAAACTGGACAAATAAAAACAATCAAATCAAAACTATCGAATATCTTGATAGTTTTTATCATTTGATAATCGATAGCTAAAATCTTTCGATAGTGCACATCACTACTGTAAACGGAGTAAATTTACGACATAAAATGGCACCCAAAGGCATTCACTGTGCGCGCCATGTCAAAAAAAAACCCCGGAAAAGTGAGCCAAGTGCGAAACATATTGAACATGTATATAAATAAAAACATCTGTATTAGCTGAACGCCGTAAAGCAAGACCCTACTGTGTGTGTGTGTGTATCAATAATTTACCTCAATAATTGATATTTATTGAAAGTGGGGGTTAAAATTAAATTTTAACTAACATAATTTAATTATTGGAAATTAGAGAATAACTCCATATTTTTCAGCTGAAGAACTTTAATTGTAAATTGTTATTATATTTGGATATTTCTAATGTGTTGTACTTAAAAAAAGTAAGAAGAAAGTCTTCTTTATGATTTCAAAACTTTGGCCTATCCCTTATAACATAACTCGATTCAAATTTCTCTTTTAATTTTTATCTATTTAAGTACTGAACATAAGTATGATACAGTATGAATAAAGACAGAATATCCATAAACTGAGAGAGTTGGATTTCAAATTCGCACAGTTAAAAAAAAAGATTGCTGAATGGTTATTTATATTTTTATAAATGTAAAATTTATTAGTTCCTGGCTCTTCTGTGCTGGTATAACTGAAGTGCTTGATAACCTCCTATTGCACTCTGACTGATAAATAATGTATATACTATGGGTTATTTATAAAGTATTTAAATTTTATAATGTATAAAAAGATGAAAAGTACATCTGGTGTGGAGCAAGGATATAAATGGTGTTAAATTAACTATAATTTATAATATTTCATGAAAGAGTCGCTATGTGAGAATATCAATAGAAAATATTTATCTTGAGTTACATTACAATTTAAGAGTACATTAACGATAGTGTACATAATGGAGACACAAAATACTGACCCTTAAATAATTATCATATAAAGAAACCAGGTGGCGTGCAAGGGGAATTAGGGGTTTCTTCATACCTTGGTAAGTGGTTGTTATTGTTATTGCTGGCAGTGTTGATGATGTTGTTGTTAGTATTGTCATTACAGTGACCACTTCTCGTGCGAAGTGACCCGGCCGGGCTCTGACTAGCAGAACTAGATGCGGAGTGCTTGTTGATGATATCAGCTAGACCGTTGTAAATGACGGGGCTTTCTGATGACCGCTTACTGTCTTCAGGACCGGCGAGATTGTCACTCGACTTGCGAGTTTCGCTGTTGTTGGTGGTGGTATTGTTTTGGTTTTGAGGAGGTGAATATGGGGGAGGGGGGCTGTCTCCATTGCTGGGAGGTGGACACCTCTCATCCTGCGTGGAAACACTTAACAAAACCAAAATTACATTAGAAATTGAACTTAAATATCGTTGTGGTAAATGAGAAACCGCGTAGCCCCCAAAATTTGGCTGAAATTGGTTTTACATTTTAATAAAACTAAATATAAATAAACGCGACATTTATATATGCAATATTTGTAAAACTATGCAAATAGCCAACTTTAATGTTGTTTCTCAACTATTCAAACAAAAACTGTTACTTTACAATTTTTTTTTATATTAACACGTTTAAATCAGTAATGCACTTTAGTATTAAATTACTTTGAGCAAAATGAAATAGTTTAATTAAATATTAATTTACCAACACAAGGCCATATAATCTAAGACTGTACTTTTTATTTTTTTCAAGTTAAGGACCCTTTTGGCATTAGAAAAATTTAGCGCCTCAACCCATTATAGCTTGTTACTACAACCAGGGATAGGACCATAAGGATAGTTGACCAAATTTCAAATTAGAAAATATTTCAAGTTTTAAGGCGGAATTTGTTTAGGGTTCTAATACTGCTTGTTAGTGGTTCAGCCCTACACAACTATATGAAAACTTAACCCCCAGAGCCGAGATTATTAAATTAGCATGTAACTCAATGTATTATTTAGAAAAAAGAAGTTAAAATTTCTATTTCCTATAGCAACTTAAAAGTTAATGTAGTAAGTAAAGAAAACCTATTATGTTTACTATATTTGCTAATATTCAATTTCAAGTTTGAAGTTCAAGATAGGTAGTAAAATTAAAACAGGAATTCAAGATTCGTATTTTTTAAATACTGGATTATTTGTCACAAACACACACAAAACCATAAAACATTTAGGTGTAGTTAAAATTCACTATTATCAAGACCAAAGCCAGGGAGTGGGGGTTCAAACCCCCCCATCTCCATTAACCGTTTCTAGTCTGGGGCCGGGTCCATTTAATAAAATGCCTCCATCTTCCTCTTTCCTTCCACCACTCTTCCTCCTTTAATTTCTTCTCCTCTCAATTGGACACTTTCTGTTATATACTCCTCCCCGCCTTTATTGACCTTGCGGTCTTTTTCCTAACATACTTAATTTCCAAAATTTTCTTCGGCGTCCTCTCTTTTTACATCCTCATTACATGTCCATACCATCTCAGTCTTGCTTCCTCTACTATCTCATGTACTTCCTGTACCCCTACTCTTTCCCGGATGGCTTCATTCCTAATGCTATTTCTCCTCGCGAAAGTTAACAGTACAACACTTCAAGGGCACTTCTCTTGCACACCTATAAAACAACTCTCCCTGCTGCCATATTCTTATTTAAATTTTCTTTATTTTCACCTTTCAATTCAATCACACTTCCAAGGTATTTTATGTTTTGCACTTTTCTCAGCCCTACTTCATTCAACTTTATAGCTTTACTAGGCCTTATCCTCCTGTCATTACCATCACTTCACACTTTGCCTGGCTAAATTTCATTCCACACTCTTTCATTTCCTCATTTCATTCTTGTAGTTGTTCCTGTACTTCCTCTTTTCTCTCCTCCCATACCATCAAGTCACCAGCAAACATCATGGCTTTCAGTCTTTCCTCCCAGAGTTTTACTACCACTTTGTTCATGACCATTTCCATTACCATTACAAATAGTAATGGTGAAAGGGCACTCCACTGCTTCACTCCATTTTTAAAAAACCACTTTGTCCTCCCATTCTCCATCTTAACACAATTCCTGCTTATGCTTTTCACTCTCATTACAACTCCTCTTTCCACTTCCCTCCCGAAAGTTGAAAATTAAATAATAATACTGCCTTATTTACGATTCAAACCAAACCAGATAATATGAGTATATAGCTTTTAACCATAATTTTAATGTTTAAGTACATTTTAAAATATAGTTTGTAATCATTTTCATTTGTCAGGCAACGAAGATGGGTAGACTAAGACAAATATTAACAAAGGAAATAGGAATAAGTCAGCAAGGAAAAAAGAATAATTGGGCGGGGATAGGATAAGGAGGTGGAGTTGGAAAGGGAGTGGGGGGAGTTTCCAAGTATCAATCTCTAAATGCTTGCTGTTCAAGAAAATATAAATACTGTGTCATGTAAATGCTTTTAGTTTTGCTAGTTTAGTTTGCAGTACAGAATTGTGTTAGTAAGTTACTTATTGTGTAGGTTAAGCTGGTATACTTATTACGAATGCTAAATTTGGTTTTATAAGTTAACACTATGAGTCACAGTAATCTAACCAAACAATCTTGTCTACTATTATTTTTAGTAGGAAGAACCTTTTAGAAAATCAAACATATTTTTTTATAATATATCTCTATAAGGAAAACCTCTTTTCTTTTTCTGAGCTAATTGTATTATATTTGGAAGAAGGTATAGGAAAGGTGGATAGAGACATATAAAAGTGACGAACACAATATGGCTTTTACGATGAAAATAAGAACACAGTTCACACTTAACATTGCTGCCATTGGCCAAAGATAGAGATATATTATATATTCACATCCAATATCCTTTTCTGTGTTTGTCTTTATGTTATACCTTTTACATGTTCCTATCTATGTGTTCTATCATTCTTTACAATTTTACATTTCTCCCTTTTTGTGTTTTTTTTTTGTTTCCTCTTTTAGGAAGTTGCGTTACTCGTTTCACACTTCTCCCTGATGAGTTCCGATAGAATGAAACTTAGGTCGAGGGATTGGGTGGTGACGATCGATTCTCTTTAAGAGGCAACCATTACCTCTTTGTCCAATGGCAGCAATGTAAATTGTGAACTATGTTTTTCTTTTCATTGTAAAAGCCATATTGTGTTTGTTCATTTTATATGTTTCTATCCACCTTTCCTTTAAATTATTCCAAATAATTTTTTTTTGTGATAAAAATTGATAGCACTTTATTATTTTCTTGGTATTATTTTATAGGAATTAATTATATCTATCAAATGTGACTGCTGCAAATCACATGACGTCAAAGCTGTAGCCAAGCCAAAATTTCAGACAGGGTACGGGGGGCACCGCCGCCCAACTGCCACAGGCAAAGAAAACTTTTGAATATTAAATCACCCAAGAGATGTAACAAATATAGAGTGGGGTTGACTTACTCAGTTACATCTAATACTATTTGCCATTTGTCTATTTCTTACATCTGGATGAGTTAGCTTCTATTATTTACTGCAGGCTAGAATACAAAATATCTTTAAACTTTTTTAGTAATAAGCGTGAGGTGTTAGATGGTTTTGGTTGAACATTCAATCACCTCTTAGTCCTACGAGGAGATCGCTGGCTTCTCTTGGCGTTGGGTGACAACTTGACGCGCAGGGTCTTGCTGTTTGTCTCCACCACCTTGTATGGGATTTCTCTCAATTGAGCATCCGACATACCTTCTGTGTCAATGAGATCAAACTCCAGGTGCTTCTTCAACTCGTCTGGTAACCTTGCCTTCGTTTCAGATGGGGACCGAGATCTAGTAGACCTGAAGTAACATTAGATCAATACACAGATTATAAAACATTACTTGGGAGTATCCAATGAGAAGAGAACAGCAGGGTGAGTTGTTCTATAGGTGTGCAAGACCTGCTATGAAGAAGAAAAGTGCCCTTGAAGTGTTGTACACGGCGTAATTTGTACTCATTGTCACATATGTAGAAGAGACATGGATAATAAATGTAAAAGAGAGTAGTAAAGTGGAAGCCTTGGGGAATGAAGTTTGTGAGGAGCATGTTAGCTGTCACGAGGAGAAACAAGATTAGGAATGAAGTTATCCGGGAAAGAGTTGGGGTACAGGGAGTACTATATGGGATAGTAGAGGAAGCAAGACTGAGATGGTATGGGCATGTAATGAGGATGGAAAAAGAGAGGACACCAAATAAAATATTGGCATTGAAATATGTAGGAAAAATACCGCAAGGGAGGCCAAGAAAGAAATGGGAGGAGCAGATAACAGAAAGTGTGCCAGTGAGAGAAAAAGAATGAAAGCAATTAAAGAAGGAAGAATGTTGAAAGGATAGAGAAAGATGAAGGCATTTTACTAAATTGACCTAGCCACAAGCTGGAAACAGTTGATGATGATGATGATTTGGGAATAATCAAACAACAAGAATTTTTACAGCTATTAGTGTTTCCAGCCTGTAGCCTGAGTCAGTTTTTTATTCAAGCCATATATTTTCCACAACCGGCTTGCTAAGCCTGTTGTAACTTCATATGCCTTATAATCCAACTTAAGACTAGGACAGGTACAACATCCAGTCCTCGGTCATTAGTTTATCACTATGAATGGGTAAATCCATACTTTCATCAATGATACATTTTCGACCATTCCAAGAATCGAACCCAGTACCCTTAACACAGTAGACAGACATGCTATCGACTGAGCTAAGGTGATGGATATTCAAACAATGAGAATACAGATAATATATTAAGGATATAAGGTAAAAATGGGGAGAATCACATCACACACATTTTCCATGACATCAACTATAATAACTCAAACCCCGTAAGGATCCTCCCAGCTAATACTTTCCTTAATTAATTTGAATATGACAGATACCTCTTTTAACCATAATATAAAATGTATTAGAAAGGTCTCATGATTATATAACAAATGGCAGCTAACTCTATCTGAGTTGAAATTGACCTCTTTTCCCCTGTAAGTCATTAATAAATAATTTATCAAGTCTCTTGAACATAAGCTTTATTATAATATATTAAAGATGTTGCATACTTAGTAAATTCAAAGCTATTTTAGCGGGTTGCTTCTTAACTTGACACACTTGAGCACTCTAAGCGCTGTCAGCCCTGGACGCCAATGTACGAAATAGGAAGAGAAGGATGAAAATGAGTAGTTCACCTTGCTAGGCCTCATGTCTATCTGATAATCAATAGCACTTCTGCTCTTCTACTGATGAGTCTATATACTCATTCTTATATTTATGCCTGGATATAATGTATTTGACTTTTAAAATAAACTTTTTGTTGTTTCCTATTTTAGAAAGACGAATTCTTCCACATACGTTTTTAATCTACATCCTGGCAGGAAAATTCCTACTAGAAATTTACATGAATACACCAAATAACCTAAGTTATATACGATTTAAAAACAAAAGTAAAAAAAAAGACCATTTCAAGAGTAAGAAAGTAATTTTGTGATAATGTAAGAGTTTTTAAAATAATTAAAAAAGTTATAGTTCTTGTTTTACTGTTATATTTCAAGCTCACAGAATAAAACCTAAATAAATTATCATGGGAAATCCTCTCTAGATTTGCTGTTACATCACAAGTAAGCAACGCCATTATCTCACTCGCACTTTATATTAATAAACACTAAATATTTGACCTCACAGGGATTTTAACCAAAGTCTTTCAAAGGTGACCAAACAGTTTCTTAATCAAACTTCTCAACAAGCACAATAATTTTTAATGAAAAGTTTACTCCTCTTGATGTGTTGAAAGTATACCTGTGTTTTTTATGTTTTCTTTTGTGGTGATAAGATTGCTCCGACTCTGTCTCCATACCACTGTTCATGTAACCGGAGCGACGGTTGCCTACAGTGGTAACAGTGGCTTGGTGTATTCCTGTCCCCCCCTCGGCCTGTTTGCGTTGCACTTCCCGCCACTGTGCTTCTGAGTCTACCAGCTCATAGTGGCTTCCACTAGGTCTGCTGCTGTTGCAACAAGAAACAACAAAAAACATAGCTTCACAAATCGTGAAATAACAAACCAGACTGCCAAAACTGATACATACCGCTAACCTACAAATATGAGTGACAATTTTAACAAACAAACCATACAAAACTTATTTAAGGGGAACACTTTTTTATTCATTTTAGTAACTATAATTTATGAAAATGTTGAGATAACTTTAACCAAACTTGATCCATTAGTAAAAGAGTAAAAAACAAAACAAAAAACTATGGTTATTTAATGTACCATTTCTTAATAAATTTGATGGAATTAGTAGATGGCTTAGAAACTAATCTAACTAAGGAATACACACAATATTCAGTCTAATGCCATCAAATCACCAGTGTTAAAGAGGAAACCACTATTTAAAAAATGTTGAGTCTTTTGGCTGTGGTGGTAATCAAACCCAAAACTTTTAATCCAGTAAGTGGATGTGTCACCTAATAATATGTTTGTTGACTCCTGAAATAATAGTTTATGAAACGTATTGCGAATTTCCACATTCCTTGGACGTTAAATATTTTAAAATAATTATTTTATTGCTTTGATTAATACAATGGTCAGCAATGCTACTGTTTTATTTGTAGATTTAACATACAACTTTTGAACAAATATGTACTTTAAGTCATGGATCAGAGTGTACCCAGATATTTATTTTGGAGGGAGTTCTACCTGTGGTGGCTTGTGGTTTAGTCCCCCAACTGAAGGTGACAAGGAATGTATTTACAATGAATCTATCGAAGAGTAATTTAAAGTTGTAGGTGCTATAGTATAATATTTGGAAGGGGGTTCAAAGCATAGCAAATAATACAACACTGTTATAGTTACAAAACTTGTTCCAAAAAGTTTAGTATCAACATCTTCCTGATCAAGATTCAAGCCCATCATCACTGTTACCAAACCTGCCTCACCTGTGCCTGGAAGAACTCTTGTGACGGTGCCTGTGATGTTGGTCCTGCTCACTCCCAGAATCCCTCTTGTTCCCGTGGGACCGATGTCTGTGTCTCCTGTGGCCATGGGACTTACCCGAACATTTCGACAACTCACTGTCATTGTCTGAGCCTCTGCGGCTGCGGTGATGGTGATGTCTGAATCACACAAACCAAGACTATTGTTAATTGCTGTACAACTATTAGTTATTAGTGAGGCATGTAGTCACACTCAACTGCTTGGGGACCCACTTCAGTGGCAAAATGGTCTAAGTCATCACTCTTGCGTTAAACTGGCTCACTGGTCACAAGGAAATAGGGGTTCGAATCCCGGTCGAGTCTACTAAGGTTGGTTTTTTTCAAAATTGTTCCCAACCCTCCTTCCACGCAATTGTGGGTATATTACCTTTAAAATGTTTCTTTCCTTATCCTTAGGTCATTAGAGTTATTACGTTGATAAAAAATACTGCCTGGTTGGAGGGTCTTATATTAATTCTTCATGACCAATATGTTATGCACCACCTAGTAAAGTGTCTGACCAACAAAAGTAATTCTGTAAGTAGAACGAGTGAATCAGTTTTCCAGCTCTTCAGAAATGACCGCCTTCACTACCGAATCTCATAGAGACTTGGGTGACAAGAAGGCAGTGGATTATATAAATAATCATCACAAATGCAGAGACTCATTACAACAAACATGTCACTAGTTACATTATCACCAAGCAATAATCTTATCCATAAGAAGTTATATCGCAGGTGTTATGGTTAACCTCCCTATGGTTACAAAATGAATCTATTTTAGTCCACTTTGTTACCTTTTATTATATGTTTATGTACTTCTTTCTTCCATGTATAACAAAACATATCCCCAAAATGAAAAATATATTTAATTTGAAGCAATATAGTTTAGTATTTAATAATTTGTTGAGTAAAGAAGAAGAAGCAAAGAGAGAGAAAAATGTTTATATATTGGATTCATTTACAAAAAAAAAGCCTGTACCTACCTCAGATCAAGAATGTACTATGAACGTCCAAAAACCCCTAATGTTGACTATTTGAAAATACAACATGAACGAGGTGTGTCTTCACATTGAGATTTTCTGTAATCTTTATTATAAAACTGTGAAAACGAGATCAGAGAAACTATTTTACTGTAATTATATATAGATTTAAAAATATTTATTTTACAATGAAAAAAATAATTCATTGATGCCAATTTCACTATAGACAAGCGAAGAATGCAGACAAATGCATTTAAATGTAATTTCTGGTACCATTTTATGTTGTTCAGTGTAAAGAGTCATCAGACTTTTTATTTTAGCAGTATTTAATATCTAAAAACCAGCCACTGTCATTAAAACACACTCAGAGTGAAGTGTGGCTGTTATTCCAAGAGCTCACTCACTTCTTGCAAGAGCGTGAGTCGTTAGAACTCTGACTCTCAACACTTGAGGATCGCCTGGTGAGCCGGTTGAGAAGTTGGCTGTTGTTACCGGCAGAGCGCACAGAGCGCGGACTGGAGCTAGTGTAGAGCCCTCGCATGTGAGGCTGGGTCCAAGGGGCACTGCGGGTACTGCGCGGAGAGTCTGCTCGCCCGTGGGAGGGGAGTACTGCGGGGATACTGCACGTCGACCGGTATAAGCTGCCGACACTGAAATAAAGGCTCTGGTTCAACACAATATTCAAAAAATAAAATGAATATATTAAATATACAATATTACACGATATAAAAAATATAGATACTCTTTTTAATAACAACTAATGTTGTCTTATCTAGACATCATGAATTAATCAAAAATACAAATTGTACTAAATGATGTTTATACTATGTGTAGACGTTGCGTAAATATTTGATTTGGTTTGGTAAAAATAAATTCTAGTTCAACTCACTTAGTCTGATAAAGTTGGTGAGTGGAAAACTTCTAAATTACGTGCATTGATGCTAGACATGCTGGAATCACTCTGATGTTTTCAGAATTTGGAAACATTGTTTTGAACTGAAGACCCAAATTAGTTCACAGCTAATGTTTTAAATGTGTGTATGTTGTGTTCATTCAATTGTAACCTACAAGTTCAATATCAATCAATTGAACTATCATCCTTTCTATTCAAAACTGATTTATGTACTAGCAACTCTTGAGTTGAATCATATTAAAGCCCTAGTGTTAGTTTTAGATTTTATTTCTACAATAAATATCTGTACATTATTAATCTAATTAAAAAAGTAATGTTCTATCAACAAAAAATAAAATATGTCGGTGAAGAAACTAAACAATTAATTTTAAAATATTTGGTCCAACAAATAAGGTACAAAAGACATCATTTAAAATTTAACTTGAATAGTAACAGACTTTAGGATTACTTTTTAAATACATTTTATTAACTATCGTTTCATAGTCTAACTGATTGAAGTTGAAAAGCTTTATTGTATGATTTTCATTGCTAAAATAACAAGTTTGACTTATATAATTACAAGGTGTTTTTTTAAAAAGTTTGTCAATCTTATTAGTTAGGTCTACTGATGCCTTAATTGATTTCTAATGACTTTTTGATTGTATGGTTGTTTTGTCGAAAGCTCAAAGAAGAAGGAAGTAACTATAGTACAATATAGTCTACTATTTTAACATTTCAACATTGTGTCTTACTTAATGAGCTAATGAAATAATCACCTGATTACTATGTTTTAGATACTTACGAATGAGCTGGCTGAGGTATCGAGACGGACTTAATTTCTTGAGGTGGAATGTTTTCATTATTTATTTTCTCTTCTATCTTAGGTGCTATAAAAATACCATAAATATTAGTATTAGTACATGTTACAACATACATTTATTTATCAATATATATATATATATTATCAATATATATATATATTTACGATAAAAACAATTTAACAGTGTATTTACAGGTGCATTTTCAGAAAGTTACTATCTTAAGAGTGTGATATAAAATTGATTGATAGATGAATTTCAAAAACTGTCAATGCATGTCAGTTGAAGACACAGTAGAATATTTTACTGAAAAGTTGCCTATAGTCTTATTTAATTGTTGTGTTCTTTTTGTCATTATTATGGCCAACACTATTCCCAATGCTTTAATGTTAATTCAATTATTGTTAAATAAGTCTAAACATCAAATGTTATTAAAAATATTACTAAACATATTAATGTTATGACAGTGATAGTGATTTTTCTAATACTGAGGGGACAATACAATATTTCTAGGCGATGTATGTTAGAAAGTGTGCAAAACAATTTCCTTGGACTCTCGATAATAACCTTGATATGGACCTATAGTATATGCTTTGAAATGTAAAATGACATCTGGACACAGGGATCGAACCCGGGACTTTTGGATTAGTACACCATTGCTCTAACCACTGGACTCTCCAGGAGTCGTCTCGTGTCCAGGGTCATTCTTCACCTATATTTTAAAGCCGAGTCTGTGAGGGATATGTGGAAATTGTTTGCTACATATGATTGATTAAGATCACGAGCTATCAGAGAATGCAGCCATCGACGTCTCGACACGGCCTTATATTGCAAAATGTGCGATGATATTTAGATGCGACTGTAACTGTAAATAACAACTATTATTGTTTGGCTATTTAATCCATCATGAATCTATAGTTGTTAAAAATATGATAAAATTCCATGTGGGACATTTCAGACATTAACCATATACAGTTACTAGCCTCAGGCGTTTAAACTGAACTTATTTCAATTTTAAGCACGAAAATGAGAACTTCTTGTACAATGTAATTATTTCATTTGGTCTAGTCTGGTTCACCGCCTTAATTTTTTAAGAGAAGGCAGCCTTTTATATTATATCGTTTGTAACGCATTATTAAATGAATCACAGAAAAGGAACATCCAAACGATAATTTTCATATGTTTGTATTTCAATGATGTGAAAAAGTTCAAAATAAATAAATAATTAAAAACAAATTGTTTGTTGTGATAGTTTTGACCGTCAAAAGTGACAACAGCTCAACATGGTCTCGCATGGTTTGGCGAATGACAAGAGTTAATCCGGTAACTTTTCCTAGCTGTCCCTTAGCTACACTCCTATTGAATATGAGGTATAGCATAAACGTGCACAGGGTGTGGCTGATGGGGGTGCAAGTTGAAAGAGAAGGGATATGTTAGATTTTTTTTAACAACAATAAATTTAAAACAAGAAAGGAATGTTTTATTATACAATATTATTATTTAAAAACCAACATTATAAATTACAATGGCATCTGTCGGCCGGCTTGGAAACCGGATCTCAAACCTACATTAAAATTTCTAATAAAAATCAGGTACTTTGAACTTTCTTTTGTCACTCCAACTTTTGTATTTTTTACTAGTGGGGGTGCTTGGCACCCACGACACCCATGTTGCATACGCCTACGCATGGTAGTCCAACAATCTCCTGGTATATGAATAACAAGCATTTCAGGTTAAACATGAGCTTGGATGACCTCTGAACCTTGCCTATAGATACAGTCCTCAGTTACTGTCAACCGAAGGTTCCAACGACCAGCTAAAGAGTGAGTAAAGCCTGCGGCATAGTGAGATCTGGAGTGGATTTACACTATAGGCCCACTAGGCACGGGCCTAAGGGGGGGGGGGGCACATTTTGG